>PVLC010046349.1:0-11344 GCA_004027655.1 Graphiurus murinus | reverse complement strand
AAACCTCTTTTCTTTTTAGCTTACCCAGTCAGTGATATTGTGTTATTAGCAACAGAAAATAGACTAGTACATGGTTCCACTTTTAACTTTTGAGGATCCTCTGCACTGTTTTCCATGGCAGCAGTATCATCTCACAATCCCATAGCAGGGTACAAGCTTTAGATCTCTCTACATTCTCACCAACACTTATCTTTTTTTTTTTTTTTTTTTTTTGACAAAAGTCATCTTCACAGATTTGCAATTTCCCGATAACTAGAGATACGAAGCACCTTTACTTACACTCAGCCATTTCTATATCTTTCGTGGAGCGATACCTATTCAAATCTTTTGCACATTTTGAGCAGAAACAAGTTATTTGGTTTTTGGCTATTAAGTGGTAGGAGTCCCCTATACATTTTGGATTTTAACCCTTTATCATCTGTAGGGTTTTGCAAACATTCTCTCCCATTCCCTAGGTTCCTGCCCACGCTGCTGTCCCCTTTGCTAGGCAGAAGCTTTTCTGTGGACATCATCTCACTTGTCTATTTTTACTTCTGTTGCCCATGCTGTAGTGTCCTGCAAGAAATTGTTGCCAAGACCAATATCAAGAAACTTTTCTGCTGTGTTATCTTTCAGGAGTTTTATAGTTTCCAGCCTAATGTTTATGGATTCAATCTGTCTTGGGTCCATTTTTAAGGAAAGTCCAATTCCATTCTTTGGCATGTGGGTATTCAGTTTTCTTAATATTGTTTGTTGAAGAGTCTGACCTTTCCCCCTCTGGGTATTCTTGGTGCCCTTGTTGAATATCAGGAATGTACATGGCAGGGAGGATTCTGATCTTTCAAATACCATCTGTGGAATGGCATTCAGTGTTCAACCATTAGAAGAATTAATATTGTTAAAATGTCCAGACTGCCCAAAATGGTCTACAGGTTCAATTCTATCCCCATAAAAATACCCAGTGTAAGCCAGGCATGATAGTACACATCTGTAATCCCAGGATTTGGGAGGCTGAGACAGGAGGATCACATGTTCAAGACCAGTCTCACTAAATTAGTAAGACTCTCAACAATCCAACAAATATAAAATATAAAAAGGCTGAGTGTGTAGCTCAGAGGCAGGATGTCCCTGGGGTTCAATCTCCAGTGCCACACACAAAAAAAACTCAGTTGTAATTTTTATAAAAATACAAAAACAATCCCAAAATTCCTGTGAGCCCACAAAAGATCCCAACTAGCCAAAGTGATCTTGAGCAAGAACAAAGCTGGAGGCATCATACTTTCTCATTTGAAAATATATTACAGAGGTGTAGTAATGAATACAGTATGATACTGGCACAAACTCTTTCTTTTAGAAATCATCCTGCTATCCACCATAAACTGAGCAAGGTTATTCCCGTCAAGGAAGAAACCATTGGGATTTGGCTGGCATATGCTAGTTTCTAATTTCTGCTGTATCTCTCCCCAGTGTCCCTCAGTAATCCCTGAAGATACTTCAAAGGTTCCCCGATTAAGAAAAGAAGGTTCCAGAGCCGGGCATAGTGGTGCATGCTTGTAATCCCAGCATTTGGTAGGCTGAGACCAGAGGATCCGGGTTCGCAGCCAGCCTCAGCTACCTAGTGAAGCACTCCACAACTTAGTGAGACCCAGTTTCAAAATAAAGAATAAAAAACAGGGCTGGGGGTATAGCTCGAAGGTAGAATGACCCTGAGTTCAATCCCCAATACCACAAAAAAAAAAAAAAAAGAAAGAAAAGAAGGTTCCAGAGCACACCTGCTGTAGACGTCTAACTGATGTGCAAACGCCTCCTTGGACATCAAACCAGAGGGGAATGATGGCCTGTGTCAACACGCAAGACACTGGAGCCGGTGGCCATACAAATCCTTGCTGATCTTCAGAGGCTGTGTGACCTCTGATGAGTTGCTTAGCCTACCTGTGCCTTCGTTACCTTACCAGGTGAAATGTGTGTTGGTCAAGGTTCTCTAGAGTAACTGGATTCATGAGATATGTATATTATAAAAGGGGACTTATCAAATCATCTTACACTCAGTACTGGAGTCCCAAATGGCCACCTGCACACAGAGACCCAGAGGAAGAAGCAGCTGGTTGAGGAGTCCAAGAGCTGGAGTCTCAAAAAAGGGGTGACGAATGATACAGTCCCAGTCCAAGATGGAAAGGCCAGGAAACTCCCCAGAGGAACATTGGTGAGAGTCCAGTTTGAAGAGCAAAGGGGCTGAAGTCCAATATCCCAGCAAGAGCTGAAGCATCTGCACTTAGGAAGAACCTCACTTGCCTTCACTGCTTCCTCCTCCTTTCATCCGGGTCCCCAGCCTATTGGGACAGTGGTGCCTACATTCAGGGTGGGACTTGCCCCTCCACTGGCTGTTCCACGTGTCAATCATCTCATCAACAATCTTTGGTGTTTCCTAATCCAGTAAAGTTGACAATCCAGATTAACCACCACAAATGGGGATAATGATAGCACCTATATTATAGAGTTATGTGAGGACTACAGAAGAAAACCACAAATGTTAGTGAGCACAAGTTTTAGCACATGGTAAGGGATGAGAGAACACCAGCTTTCATTAAGAGCCAGTGTGGGACCCATGCTTGCGTCCAGCTCCCGCCTACTGGGCTCCTTTCTTGGACTCCAGGTTTCTCACACTCAGGGACATCTGGTGCCTCATAACAGCTCTTGGATTTGGGGATTTTTATTCCAATATATAGGGTAAGAAACTGACATTCATATAAGAAAAGCAGCTGGCTACAAATCAGACAGGGTCTCAGGCACAGCAGAGCAGGTTTTCTGACTCCCACATGCAGGATCCTTTACATAGCAGAACTGTCTCATGGAAGGATCTTATCAGTGGGGAATCTACATCCTTGGAAAGAAAAGGGGACTCTCTCCTTGTTTGGTTGTTTGCTTGCTTGTTTGCTTGTTTTTCCAAACAGATGAAAGATGTTTGAGGCCAACTGAGTTGGATTAGCAAGTAAACCATATAGAAGCAGGGCCTTGAAATAGAAAACAGACTTTGGGATCTTGGACAAGTCCTGTTGCCAAACTAGGCCTCAATTTCCTCTTATGTAAAAGAAGTCTATTGGACCATATGACTTTGAGGTAACCTTCAGGAAAAGTTTGGACAATGGTGACTCCAGTGGCCTTACACTTGTTGCTGGATGGATTAATTCAGCTAAATTTTGTTTAAATTATTGTTAACTGCCGGCCATGGTGACACACATCTGTAATCCCAGTTCTTACCAGGCCAAGACAGGAGGATCACAGGTTTGAGGCTAGCCTCAACAATTTAGCAAGGCCCTCTTCAACTTAGTGAGACCCTGTTTTAAAATTTAAAGTTGAAAAATAGGGCTGGGGGTGTAGCTCATAGGTAGAATACCCCTGGGTTCAATCCCCAGTACCACATGCAAACACAAAAAAAATTGTTAACTTCATTTTATAGCTACTTCTGAAAAACAAGAATAATCACTTCATTTTACAGAGAAAAAGAGCAGAACCCAGAGAGGTACTAAATCTTATGGAGGAAAAACCAACCCAGACCATCTCCCGCTTTTTCCCCAGACAGGTCTCAGAATTAGTTTGTTCAGTGATACAATCGGTAACATCTAAAATTAGCACCGAGCTTCCTCCTCTCCCATTTCATCATTTCCAAGAGGTTACAGAGATTGAAGAATTGCTTATACTGATGACGGAATAACTCATTTTGAAAATCGCAAACTGAGAAAACAAGCCGACTGCCTTATCTGTGAATACTCCAGCCTGAGAGGAAACTCTGCCTCCCCCCAAACAGAGAGAAAAAAAAGCAATTATCGGAGAATGCAGACACCCAGCCCATCACCTGGCCTACAGAAGATGGGATTCATTGATCAGAGTCCAAGTTCCAGGCCCAGGTGGGGAAAAAAAAAAATAAGGTGCCGGCATCATTAATTTCAATAGAACCTAAAATAATGGGATGCAGCCAGGCAAAAACACAATGAAATCTAATGTTCCCCACTCCCAGAGCACAGTGGGCAAGAAGATGAGCGCACATTTTGAGCTGCTAGGAGAGGAGGTTTTCAAAGCCACTGCACTCTCTTCTCTTTTAATTAAAACCTATTTTTCAAAAATTCAGAAAAATGCAGAGAACATTAATCATCGATAAACACTCGTGCACTAACCCAGATTTAATCAATGACGCTTTGCCATATACACTACAGAGAGTTTGTGGACTGGGATCCTCCTCACTACATGGCATTTTAAACTATTAAAATGTTCCAATTGTGATGAAAATTCCTTCCCTACCCATTGACCTTCCCATTCTGTTTCCTTCTTCCCCAAAGATAAAACACTGTCCTGGTGTATGTACTTCAAACACAGGTTTTTATCTCTCTACCTAAATAGATAGATAGATAGATAGATAGATAGATAGATAGATAGATAGATAGATAGACGACATCAAAATAGGTGTGGTGGCGCACACCTGTAATCCTATCTATACTTGGGAGACTGAAATAGGAGGATTGCAAGTTTAAGCCTAGCCTCAGCAACTTAGCAAAACTGTATTTCAAAATAAAAAATAAAAAGGGCTATGGGTATAGCTTGGAGGTAGAACACCCCTGGGTTCAATCCCCAGTAGCAAATAAATAAATACATATATACATACATACATACATACATACATACATAGAGTTCTGCATATTTCTCCTATTGTGGAAAATGCATAACATCATAAAATTCACTACCATAATAATTTAATCATATATGATTCAGTGGTATTTAGTAAGTTCACAGTATTGTGTCACCATCACCATCATCTAATTCTGGAACATTTTCATCATGTCAGAAGGAAACTTCATGCCCTTTAAGCAGTCACTCCCTATTCTCCCTTCTCTCCAGAACCTGCCAGTCATTAATCTGAGTTTTGTCTCTATAACTTAGCCTCTGCTGGACATTTCATACGAATGAAATCACACACTATGTGACATTTGTGTCTGGCTCCTTTTATAATGGCTTCAAGGTTCTACCATGTTGTCGTATGATGTTACATTAGCATAATGTTTTCAAGGTTCATCTATGTTGTAGTATGCATGTACACTTTGCTCTTGTTTTTGGCCAAATATTACTCTATTTGGTAGATATGCTGCATTTTGTTTATCCACTTATCTTTTGAGGAACACTTAAGTTCCTTCTGCTTTTCAGCTATCATAAATAATGCTGATCTGTATAGTCATGTGAAAGGTTTTGTGTGGACATAGTCTTCAGTTCTCTGAGGCATGAACATGGAATTATGAGTGATATGGTAACCTGTTTAGCATTTTGAGAAACAGTCATACTGTTCCCAACATTCTGCATATTTTTATATTGGTATCATCCTACAGCTGCTTTTCCATTCACAACTATGTTTTGGAGATACTTCCAGTTTATTATTTACCTGTAGTTCGGTCATTACAATGACAGTGTAGAATGCCATTGTGTGAACTGTCCACTGATGTTGGTGTATGTAGTTCTGCCATTCCTCTATTACTGGATATTAGGTTGTTTCTAGTTTTACATGACTATACATAACAGCACCAGGAAGGAAGTTTCAGAGATTTCCATCTGTGCACCAAATCTGCAGAGAGAAGACCCTCTCAGATCATGTGATACCTACTTCTAGTTGCCAGTCCTCCCAAAACTCATGTACTGATAGTTCCATCTCGTAGGTGGGGAATTGAATGAGTGAGCCCCCCAAAATAACTGAATCTGCAAGAGCAAGAGATACTTGGTATATAGTTATTCGTTATTCCCAACTAGAGTTATTCCTATTTCTAATCCTTCTTGGAAAAAATTTCTGACCCACCCCAAATCCATGATATCAGGCTTGGCTATGATGAATGTGACCTCAGCATAGAAGTACTAGGGATTAATGTGACATATGATTGGGAGCTTGGGGAGCCCTCCTCGGCCTCTTCCTTCAGCCATGGGAATGGCCCAGCCCAGATAGGAGGACTACTCCTTCATCCTGGGTTCTAGAATAAAAAGCCATGAAGCAGAGCCTCAAATGACTCACAGGGACCCACAAAGTGAGCAAAACAAACCTGAGTGTTCTAAGCTCCTGAGATGTTGGTGTGGCAGAATAACTTAACAAAAACTAATACAAAGGGCTCTACCTCCATGCCAGCTGGGATCCCTGCAGTTGGACCTGAATGTTCACCCATCTCGTTTTAAAACTCCTTTAGGCATCACTCAAACTCAAATGCACTGACCAAGCTCAAACTGTGTGCATTGCCTGGCCCAGAGCTTAAAGTTGAAGAGCACGAGGAAAATAAAAGTAACACTATTGAGCATTCCTGAGCGCCTGTCTGGGCCAGGTGCTATGCCAGGCACACATACAGGGTGTGTATCATTTGTACCCATGCTGCCTGGAGAAGGCAAGCATTACAATGGCCCCATGATGTTGGTGAGGAAATAGATGCTTCAGGGTGTCACATGACTGTCCTACATGAACACTGGATCTAGCAAGAGGCAGATGGAGGAATGGACCCAAGCACTATAGCTCCTGTTATCCCATAGACACACCGCTAGCATCCAGTAAGCCTGTGGGCATGTGGTAGAAAGAGCAACCTCTCTACCACACCACAGCTATCTATGAAACATGTAGCATGTGCCAGGCTCTGTGCCAGGGACTTGGCAAAGGTGAGCCAGACAGACACTATTCCAACCGTGGGGAAGATGACAACAGAGATAATGTATTTTTACAAAGCTTAACTGCATTCCATTCATATAAACTATTCAGAATAGAGAAAGCCACAGAGACAGGAAGCACCTTAATAGTTGCCAGGGGGTGGAGGAAGTTAAAATTGTGGAGTGAAAGCTTAAAGTATGCCTTAGTCAGATCCTGCTGCCATAACAAAATAGCATAAACCAGAAATGTATTTCTCATAGTTCTGGAGGCTGGAAGTCTAAGAATAAGGTGTCAGCCAATTCACCTCCTGGGAAGAGCCCTATTCCTGGTTTGCAGGTGACCACCTTCTTGCCTGGTTCTCCCACAGCAAAGAGAAAGATCATCTCTCTCATGTCTCTTCTTGGGATAGCACTAATCCCATTCCTGTTGGCTCCAACCTCATGACCTAAACACCTGCTAGACTCCACTTGCAAATGCCACTGGGAACTAGGATTTCAACAGATGATTTTAGTGGACACAAATATTCAGTCCATACCAAAGTATATGGTATTTCCTTCTAGGGTAAAGAAGAAATTCTGGAATGTGACAGAAGGGAGTATGCAGCATGTGAATGTACTACATGTCACTAGTGGAAAATCTTACCTTTTTCATATTTTATCCAGTAACAATAAAATGAACTATTCAAATATGTATAATTGCAATGAGTGCCAGTACCATGCTGTTTTTATTACTATATCTCTGTAGTATAATTTGAAGTCAGGAACTATGCCTCCTGCATAGTTCTTATTGCTGAGAATTGCTTTGGCTATTCTAGGTCTTTTGTTTCTCCATATGAAATTTAGGACTTATTTTTCTTCATCTGCAAGGAATGACATTTATATTTTGATAGGGATTGCATTGACTCTGTAGATCACTTTTGGTAGAATGGCCATTTTGATAATATTTATTCTGCCTATCCCAAGAGCAAGGGAGATCTTTCCATCTTACAAGATCTTCTTCAATTTCTTTCTTTACTGTTTTATAATTTTCACTGTAGAGGTCTCTTACCTCCTTGGCTAGGTTTATTCCTAGGTATTTTGTTGGTTTGGAGGTTGTTGTGAATGGAATTGTTTTCTGGATTTATTGTTCAGTGGATTCAGAAGGTGCTGTAAAAAGCACAGGGAGCCATCAAGTCACGTGAGAGGGAGGCCCGCCTTGGCCCTGGCACCAAGGACGCTTCTCCAAGGAAGTAACCCCCATTACTACCTCACAGTACTGCAAGTGCCTTGGTGCAGGACTGGCAGAGGAAGGTCCCTGAGTGTTGTGTGCCATGTGCCTGCAAACTCCCTCGGAACACTTATGAATGCATGTGATTTGTTTGTCTTCTTCGTGGAGCCTTCATCAATGAGTCTGTCACCCCTTAGAAGGCAGGCATATTCATTCATCCAATCACTAGATTTTTTTTTTAGCTCAGAGCCTGTGTAAACAGCGTCAGGATCACTGTCCTTGGCTTTACAGACAATAAGCAGGAGGAGTCAGTTCTGGACAGAGCGGGGGTGCACTACTGAGGGGCCCTTGCAAGAGAGGAAATCCAGGAGGGCGGAGGGCGTCTGTCTGTCTTTTCCCTTATGGAACCACCCCAGGCCAGGCACCTAGCTCTCCCATGGTGGGAAGGGAGTTGATGAGCTCCTCCTGGGATGCCTGAGATCTGGATTCTCTTCTCGATTCTCTTCCCATGTGCACATGACCTCAGGTGTACCCCAGACCTCTCCATCACCGGTTTCCTCCTCTGTTGGTAGAAGGGGAGGCCTGAGGATCTAGCAAGGCCTGTCATCTCTGTCATTTGGCTGCTGTGCTGTCAAACTCCCACAGCCTCTGCCAGCAACCATCCACAGGGCCGTGGTTTCCTGAGCAAGGAAGGATGCCAATCTTTCCCCACAAACACCCACATATACACACACAAAACCCCACTGCAGCAAGCACCTGTCCCCTTTCCTACACAGTGAGGTCAGAAAGCCAGCCAAAGGCAGCATGCAGACCCTGCCTGCCCTCCTGAGCCCCACCCCCACCCTGTCCTGCTCTTCTGCTAGACCCAGATGAATGACTTTACTTCATTACAGACTCTGTCTGCAAACACAGTCATGTACTGGGTCCCAGTGGTTGGGACTCTACCTTGGGCTGGGGGGATGATGATTCAGCCCAGAAAATCAGTGTATTTGGTACAATGCTTGGCATGTAGTAAGTGATCAATAAGTAATACCAAATGTGAGGAAGATGATGGATATGATGACTCTCCAGGCTGGGAACCACTCCAACAAGTCCATCAGGAAGTCCTTCGGTGGGAAGGCCTGGGATTGGAGAGGCGCTGCATCTAGTCAATCCACGCAGTCCCATCTGCGTCGACTCCAATCCTCAAGGCAGCCCACACACCAGCTGCAGACCCTGAGCGAATGGTCCCACTGAGCTGAGCTTTCCCCCTGTGCTGAGACAGAGGATGACAGGACCCAGGCACTGAGAGGTGACAAGGAATGCAAGCTCCTCCATCTGTGAGCAGGAAAACCAGATGTCAGGTCCCAGCCTGGCCAGCTGCAGGCCAATGACCTTGGGCAAGTGGCGCTGGGTCTGTTTGGCCCCGGGCGGGGGTTGATCCCTGCCTCTCGGGGTTGTCGGAAGGTAGAAATGAGTCAAAGCATGTGAAAGTGCTTTGTAACCTGCCACCCTCTGCGCGGGCCAGCTGTGACCCTCCCGTCAGGATGCAACGCTTCAGAGGCTTTCGTGAGAGGGTGCTTACACCCACACACCCAATTCCAAGAAAAACAGAGAGGTGGGGGCCCTGTGGTTTCCTGACTCACAGAGGCCGCTCCTGCCCCGTATTCAAATCCTGCGGCTAGGGGAGCTGTACCTCTTGACTACTCCTGTGTTTGCTAACTACTCCTTCTGGCTGCTTCTTGTACCACTCTTCTCTGGTCCAGAAAGGAGACAGAGGCCGGCCAGGGCTGGCCTGGATGTTTATTTCAAGACAGTTTCTGTCTTGAAGGGAGGCGTGCCAAAGGTGGTAAGAGGGAAGTTAGGAGGAACATGAATATTCTAGTCAGGGAGCGAGGAGGAGGACGCCCATCCCTGATTAAAAAAAAAAAAAAAAAAAGTAGAAAAGGGAAAAGAAGAAAAGTCCAAGAGGTGACTGCAGGTGCTAGAGAGGGGTCAGGAGAGAAATCGTAAATGGAAATGTCACCTACGTTGAGGATAGAATTAAAGATATGAAGGTCAGAGAGAGGAAAGATGGAAGAGGAAGGAGAAAGAACAGGAGGGGTTTTTAGAGGAGCAGATAAAAAGCAAGATCTCAGAGAATGGCAACATTTAGGATCTCTTGGTTTGTTTTTTGTTTTGGCTTGGTTTGGGGTCTTTTTTGTTTTGTTTGTTTGTTTTGTTTTTTGTACTAGGGATTAAACCCAGGGCCATTGTACCTCTGAGCTATACCACAAGTCCGTTTTATTTTTTTTATTTTGAAACAGAGTCTCCCTAAATTACCAAGAGTCTCTTGTTAAGTTGCTGAGGCTGGCCTCAAACTTGCAGTTCTCCTGTCTCTGCCTCCCAAGTACTGGGATAACAGGTGTGCATCGCCATGCCTGGCTGTTTTTTTTTTCTTTCTTTCTTTCTTTCTTTTTGTTTTTCAATATTAGGATCTTCAGGAGAAAGGCAGAGGACTGGAGAGACAAAGCAGTCAGGGACAAGGGAGAAAGCCGACCTATGAGGGAGACTGAGGCATCTTAGTTCTCTCAGACCATGTTACCCATGGCTTGAGTGGCTTAAACAACACACTCTCATTTTCTCAAGGTTCTAGAGTCTGCAAGTCCACACGCAGGGCGCCAGTATGGCGGATGGGGTTCTGGCGAGGGCTATCTTTTGGTCTACAGACAGCTACCTTCTCACGGTGTCCTCACATCACATCAAGGAGCAGGGCTCTCTAGTATATCTTTCCATAAAACCACTAAAATCTAGCTGAACGTGGTGGTGCATGCCTATAATCCCAGTACTTGGGAGGCTGAGACAGGAAGATTATAGGTTCAAGGCCAACCTTAGCAACTTAGTGAGACCCTCTTTCAAAAAAAAAAAATAGGGCTAGGGGTTTAGCTCAGAGGTAGAATGCACCTGGATTTTATGCCCAGTACCAGAGAGAAAGAGAAATCTAAAATTTTATCAGGTGTTGGGGTCAGGGCTCCACCCTATGGCCACACTTGACCATAATTGCTTCTGAGAAGACCCTGTCTCACTGGGGGGGTAGAGCTTCAGGATACGTACAGGTGGAGGGCTGGTTCAGTCCATACAGGAGGGCAGAAATGGAATGAAGGAGGGAAGAGGGCATCCCAACCTGGGGGTGGGGGTGGGGGATCCTGGCATCACACCTGGCCACGAACAAACTGTCAGAGGAGTCTCTGCTTGGGGCTCCTGCATCCACCCCTGCCCCACATTAGGTGCGCCTGGACCCACCCCCTCAGGGCACCTCAGCTCTTCCTTAAGCCCCCTGGGATACTCTCAAGCTCTCTCCCAACAGGTGACTGTCCCTGGGGCTCAAAGACAGAGTGATTTTACAGAAGACCCAGCGTTGACGGTAGGGTTATAGGGTCAGAGGCTTTAAACCTCCGACCAGCACCTGAGTCTGCCCATGCCGCAGTGGCAGCCCTGGGGAGAAGCTGTCTCACCATCCTTGGGCTGGAGGAGAAGATAGGG
>PVLC010046348.1:0-11463 GCA_004027655.1 Graphiurus murinus | reverse complement strand
TTTTTTGCGGTACTGGGGATTGAACTCAGGGGCATTCTACCTCCGAGCTATACCCCCAGCCCTATTTTTTTATTCTTTATTTTGAAACCTGGTCTCACTAAGTTGCGGAGTGCCTCACTAGGTAGCTGAGGCTGGCCGCGAACCCGGATCCTCCGGTCTCAGACTCCCGAATGCTGGGATTACAAGCGTGCGCCACCATGCCCGGCTAAAATAATACTTTTTTTTTTTTAATTTTTTAAATTTTTTTTAGCATGGATTTTTATACATTTCTTGGGTACAACAGGGTTAATCACACATTTTTGTTGGGTACAAGCTAGTACAGGTAAAGACACCCATGCACATATAAAATAATACTTTTTTAATGATTATGTAAAGTAGCTTTGATTTCACTTTTTGACTCGCAAAGCCTAAAGTATTTACTTTCTGGCCCTTAAAATGTTTGTTGACCTTTGACATGGAGGACAGGCAGGTTAGTGAAGAGGAATACGTGTGATAAACAGCAGTTGCCATTGTTCATTGAGTACTTACTGTATTCCAGTTGTCATATGTACATGATGTCTTAACTGCATGCAGGAGAGGGTGTGACCGCAGAGTGGTCCTGAGCATGCACAAGAACCAAATGGGTTGAAGTTCCTGCCAGCTTCACTCAAGTATCTACTCTTAGCCTCAGTTTCCTCGTGTGTAACGGGAACAACTGCTTTTTATAGTATTAGTGCCTGATGTTTTTAAATACTAGTAATTAGCTGTTATACTAGTTTCCTAGGGTTACTGTAACGAATGAACGAACTAGGTAGTTCAAAAGAACAGAAATTTATTCTCTTATAGTTCTGGAGACAAGCAGTCTGAAGTGAAGGTGTGGCATGTCCTTCTGGAGAGATTGATCTCTAGGCAGGCCTCTTCCAGCTACTGGAGGCTGTTGGCCATCTTTGGGGTTCCTTGGCCTGCAGGTGCATCACTCCAATCCTCGCCTTCGTTGTCAGGGGGCATTCTCCCTGTGGGTCCGGCTCTATGCCTTTTCTCTTGTTAAAGGACACCAGTCATATTGGACTCAGGGCCCACCCTAAATCCAGTGTGACTTCACCTCAACTAAATATATATTCAAAGACTATTTCCAAATAAAGTTACATTCACAGTTTCCAGGTGGCTATGAATTTGAGGGGATGCTATTCAGTGCAGTGCAGTTATTAACTTTTCCTAAAGGTGTATTGTCCTTATTTGGTGACTGAAAACTGAAGCTGAAGGAAATTAGGTGATTTCTAGCATCACACAACCAATGAGAAAAGCCAGGATTTTGAGTTCACTTTTTGCATTTACTTGAGACTGGTGTTCTTACACTACAATAACTGATATACTTGCTAGAAGGTTTTTATTTTATAGGTGGTCAGTAGCCTCTAAAGGTTTTAAAGAGCATTAACTTAATCTTATTAAAAATAGCAAACATATTGAGGACTTACTATATACCAGGTAGGATGCTTCATGTTTTTTTTGTTTTGTTTTCTGTGGGGTTTTTTTGTTGTTTTTTTTTGCGGTACTGGGGATTGAACCCAGGGGCATTCTACCTACGAGCTATACTCCCAGCCCAATTTTTTATTCTTTATTTTGAAACAGGGTCTCCCTAAGTTGAGGAGGGCCTTACTAGGTAGCTGAGGCTGGCCATGGTTTCTCCAGTCTCAGCCTCCCAAATGCTGGGATTACAAGTGTGTGCTACCACGCCCGGCTCTGCTTCATGTTTTACATTCATTATATCCATTTAAACCTCCTGAGAGCTTTTGAGGTAAATACTCTTATTATCCTGACTTTACAGACAGAAACCGAGCCACAGAAATTTAACTCTGGAGTTCTTAGGGGTGTGCCCCAGCTCTCTGAAATGGATCTGGGAAGTTTTTCCTACTGGATGTGCTTAGAGATGTGGAGACTGTTAGAGGGCGCAGGCGTGAGGGTGGCCTTGGAAGGGATCCAGTGAACTTGAGACATCCACCAGGTAGACTAAACAGGAGGACTTGGGGAGGTACTGGCTGTCCAGAGGGTTAGGGTTACCTTTGAGGTTTTAAGTTTGGGTGATAGAAAAATGGTGACATGGTAATAGAAACACGGTGAGAAGAGGAGCAGGATTAGAAGGAAAGACAGAAATGGGGTGAAGGGATTCTTAGGACATCCTGCTTTCCAGACATTTTATTGTTTTAATTAAAGGTAAACTTGGGTTTCTTTTTTTCTAGGTAGATAAAAGAGACCCAGGCTAAAATAAATGTAAACAGAAGCTGCTAAACAGAGAAGCCCCTCCACTTGGGGCCAGGGAGAGCATGATGAGGCACTAGCTCTTGACAAGAGCCATCAGAGAACCCTGGGATACCAGTCAGGCACCAGGAGCCTCCATTGTGTGCTTTGTGTTGACATGTAACTAACTCCTGTCATATGCAGCAAGACATTTCTAACTAGGTACTAATAGATGTCATCTTTAAGTGTCCATGTTTTAAAACTTGATATATTTCTAGGTGCTTTGTTTTGTCTTTAGTGTTGAGATCTCATTCAAGGAGTCCAGATGTGGCCAGAGTAAAGACACACAGCCACTGAATATCTGGTCTCTGCCAGCACTGAGAAGCAGGAGAACCATGGGGGTGAGGGCTCTTTGCTTCAACCAGCTAGAGCTTAGTGATCCTCAGGCGATGTGAGGTGCAGCCCTTGAGACACAGTGGCAACACTAAGGAGAACCGGAATCTCCAGCACCATGGCTTCCAGAGGAATTTGTGGCAAGAATTAGAGTGGCAGTTGCAAAGTAGACATTATTGGGGAAAATACTTAAAAGCAAGAAGTAAATTCATTGAAAATATTCTTCTAACTACTGGTTAACCACAGCACTCTCTGAGGCTTTCAATAGGACCCTGGCTCTGGGCATCATTCCCCTGGGGGCTTTGGGAAGAGTTGGTGCCACTTAATGCTCTTCCTGGCCCCATGTGCAGGGGCTTCCTTGTTTAGCAGCTTGCTTTTTGTTTTTTGTTTTTGTTTTATTTTTGGCCTGGTCTCCCTTTATTTTCCCAGAACAAAAGAACCTAGGATTTTACCTTTATTTAATTGTAGTTTCCAGAGTTCATTCTTCTCTTTGGTATAATTGTGTTTGTTGTGTGTGAGGATCTGCTACAACCGAAGCGCTAGCAGCTTGCAAACATATCTGATGCTGCTTGAGCAAGATTCTATGGATATAAAATATTTTAAGAAAAGAAACAATACTTGCCTTTCTTTCCCTATTCTCAAATTTTAAAGTCTTCATCTCTGTTTGCTTAGTCATAGGTAAATCAACATTTTCACCATTGTATCCAAGCACTTTGAGATAAAGATACACTGTGTTTATAGAATTCTCTTGAAACTATCCCCTAGTCATCTTATCACTGCTTAATTATTTGGGGTGGGGTAGGGATTCAACCTGGGACCTTGTGCATGCTAGAGACACAGGCTCTACTACTGAGCTACACTCCAGGTATATATTTAATATTTATTATAAGCTGAAACACAAGAATCTTTATATGTAAAAATTTCCAGCAGTGAACAGCTTGTTTTCCCAAAAAAGCCACAGGAGATAGAATCATGATTTCACGCTCCACTTTTAGGACAAGGTGAACTGTGTGAATATGTATGCATAGTAATAAAAGTAATCATGTTTTAAGACAGTTATACTCCAGTGAATGTTTCTATTCATACTGAATGTCATTCTGCCCTTAGACATTAGGTGATTATTGAATGAAGCTGTAAGAGCTAGTTATTTAGGATATAGCAAGGCTTTTACCCAGCACAGACTGCATATTATATCTTAAAAACCAAATCTACCTTAGAGACCTGAATTCTTTAAATGATTAATATTTTTCATCAACAAGCAGGTTTCCCTACAATTTATTCTGCTTGTCTTGACCCTCTTCCCTCCTTTTTAAAATTGCTCTTAGGGGTGGTAGTATAGCTCAGTGGTAAAGTACTTGCCTAGCACACACAAGGCCCTAGCACTACAAAACAAACAAGCAAAATAAAACAAAAATAAATAAAATGGCTTTAAAGTTCTTTTGCCATCTATTACATTTATGAGTTGAAAGTAAACTTTAATTTATCCTTGAATTTTGGTAGTTCTTAGCTTCAGGGCTTTCAGTCCCTTCAAAAATTGCTTTCATTAGCCGGGCGTGATGGCGCACGCTTGTAATCCCAGCATTTGAGAGGCTGAAACTGGAGGATCCGGGTTCGCGGCCAGCCTCAGCTGCCTAGTGAGGCACTCCGCAACTTAGTGAGACCCTGTTTCAAAATAAAGAATAAAAAAATAGGTCTGGGGGTATAGCTCAGAGGTAGAATGCCCCTGGGTCCTGGGTTCAATCGCCAGTACCACAAAAAAAAAAAAAAAGAAAAGAAAAAAAAATTGCTTTCATTGGCTGGAGCTCAGTATTAATATTTGTACCCTTCAGAGTTTATTAGTGGTCCAAACCTGGAGCTCACTTAGTATGACTTGATTCAGGAATAGAATTTCAAGGGCCTAGAGATAGTTTTTGAGTCACTTGTCCCTGAGATGTAGGCTTCCAAGGGAGCACGGCAATCACTCTGTGTTAAGACTAATACATGGGGGTTGAGATTTCCATGAAAGAGGTGTAGTGTCCATTGGGCCAGTTAAAGGGAGCTGCCCGAGTCAGGCAGATCAGGTTTGCAAGCGAGCAGCCACCATCAGTCACATTAGTTAGTTTCCCTAAGCTTCACTTTCCACCCCCGACAATGGGGGTGATGATTGCTTTCCTTTCTGTGTGGAACAGGAGAACATGAGACATGCAAACTGCAGGGCACAGGTTATCTGTGTGACTATGACCTGGGTACACAGCCATCCTCTCTGCTAGATGACGTTGGCCTTTATTTTTTGACATTTTACTCAAAGACCATCACAAAGTAAATATTGGAGCCTAGAAGAGGAAGAGTAATCGGTAAGTGAGTGGAGACCCAAAGGGAGGAAGAAGAGGGGAGGGGAGGAAGTTAATGGGCCTTAGCAGGGCAGCCAGAGGTGTGGAAACCAGTTAGGGGATGGTAAGAAGGAAATAGGCCACATCGACCAAATTAGCATTTTCTTTCAACATTTTACATGTTTACTGGAATGAAGAAAAACAGGCCAGGTCCAGGGTGGAGCAGCTTCCCCTCAGCTGTCCCTGTGCCCTGTGCCCTGTGCCCTTCAGCCTGTCTCCTGTTTTGCCCCTCAAACATGGGAAAAGGAAGAGTGAAAACCTGCTTAATTTTTTTTTTTTTTTTTTTTTTTTTTGGCACATTCATGATTTCAAAATTAAATAAAGTGCTTGCTCCCCTTCCTCCGAAGGGAGAAAACATAGCCTTTGGATCTCTGTTGCTTAGTGACTGGGCCTTTTGTATAAGTGGTTTTAAGAGATACAAAACATACTGGAAGAGGAGATTTGAGTGAGGAAAGGAAGGCAAAGTTGAGAGGCAGAAGGGACTATAGGATTGGAAGTGCTTAGAGCAGAGCTCATGTATGTGTGTGTGTGTGTTGGGGGGGTGGTTAGAAAGGGGCTAGCAACTAAAGGGAGTGTGGGGCTGGCCCTGGTTAAAATGCCAGAGGCTATAGTGTATGAGGGGTTTTTTTTTTCTCTATTTTGCTGGGTGAGAGGTTGCCAGGAAAGTTCTCTCTCCCTGAAAATCAGAAGCAGGGGAACATGGAACAACAGTACAGTTGAGTGGAGCGCAAATGCATTCGCTGTTTGTTTAGTTCAGCTTGCAGTGGCTTTTAAATACGTGCAAGGGGCCAGATGACACCAGAGCTCCACTGCTCTCATTTGAGAAAACATAGTCACATTGAAATGCTTCTTGAGCATTTGTTTTTGCTGATGGAAATACTTTAATGACATGCTATGTAAATAATGTGATGCTTTTACAAATGGTGCTGAGTTCCTTGATCATAATTGATTTATAAAATGAGAGGTTTTTTAATTTTTTTTACTTGAGACCTTTTAGTATTAATGAACTTTGTCAAATAATTATTTTGTTCTTACTGTTTTCCATTCATTGCTTAACATGACTAATATAATCCCTCTAAAATTTAGTATATATGTATTATGAAGAAAGACATAATTATTTCTTGCTTCACCCTTTTCAGCCTGAGCATTTTTTATAACTATGCAAGATGTCTTACTTTGGTAAGATTAAAAAAAAAAAAAAGGCAGAAGATGGGTAGAAGAGAATTCAGAATTGTAGATTTCTGTGGAGTTGGGTTTGGTGATAGAAAGCGGGGCAAAATACAGTTCTTTGAGGCTAGGCAATTGCAGTAAGTAGGAAAATGAACCCTGTTAGGGATTTTGCATGTACAGAGTCTGTCTTGGATAGGGACACAGTCTGCAGTGGAGCCTTCGAGATTTTATTTGTAACAGGTCCTAAAGCAAAATAAGAACATTGATTCAGTTTTTTTAACTCTCAAAATGTGGAAATGGAAGGGCCCTTTTCAACAGTGTAGCAGGGTTGTCTCCATCTCAAGTCTTACCCATGAGCCTTCAGTCTGTGACCACAGAACAAGCAACCTATCTCCTGAATGCAGCATGGTCCATGGAAGGGCACCGGGGGAATGGTGGGGCTGGGAAGGGTGGGTTCCTTGCCACAAATTAGCTCTGGGACTTTGAATTAGTGACTCAGTCTCTTGTTTGTAAAATCGAGAAAATTATACCTAAACCAGTCAGTCAGTCTGGTGCCACCTCTGCCCTTGTCCTCTGAGGATCAGCTGTGGTTCGCCTTCCCAGAGTACACTTTGTCAGGCCTAGGGTGACGAGAAGGACCTCAGGGGTCCTGCTTCTCCTTTAGGAACAAGGTCTCAGGATTGTTAGTTCTGAGTGAACTTTCTGTCATATGGAGGCATCTGAATAAATTGCCAAACCAATTTAATAATTAAATTGAATGCTCAACTGAAATGTCACTTTCAACATGTAAACTTTTTATGACGGGCTTCTGCCTCCTTCGCAGAGCTAGGGTGGGGGGTGCTGGATGGTTGGGCTCTGTTGGAGGCCTGGCCTGGTATCCTGGAGGGTGGCCTACAGTACTTTTGTCTGTTTGGGATCTGGTTGGAAGATACCGTCTCGTTTTGAGCAATACTTTTTCCTCTACTGCAAGTACATTTCAACAATTTATTTCCAGTGGTGTGACTTGGGGAGGCTGTACTCCTTTTACCTTCTTGTGAGTAGTTTCTTCAAGAATATATTCCTACTACTCGGTATTGTCAGCTCCTTCTTACTTCATAAAAAAAATTCTTCATTGTAACGAATGTCTGTCTCTTAACCCAGGAAACAGTCTCAGAGCTACACACAACATCCCTGTCATCACTACTGTGATTATGTTCCTTTAAAAATTTTGCCCTAACTAGGAGCATTATGGGATCTTTTGTTTATTTTAACAGTGCCTTTTGACCTTAGACTTCGTTGTATCATTTCACCCCTATTTCCCTTTTGGTTTTGAAAGCAGTGTGGCCATGATGCTGTTTTGGTGGCGAGGCCAGGGGCCTGTTCCTCCTAAATTGCCACCTAACAAGTAAAGCTTTTGAGAACCGTGCCTGTTTGTATCCGTTCCGTGATAGAAGTGTGTGATCACTTTTCTTAGATTCTGGGTGGTGTTTTGGCTTTTATTTTACTCTCCTCTTGGGTTTGGTAGAAAATGCAGTACAGCCAAGAGGATGCTTCAAGAATGTTGTAATGCTTTGTTACAGCCCTGCAGTTGGCTGTACCTCCGCAGTCGTTGCTTAGGCCATTACAAATTTGATTTTTAAAGCTGTCCTAGAAGTAGCAAGCCCATAACGATCCAACTCTGCCCTGAGAGTTGTCTTCTCCAGCCTTCAACTCCTTACATGCTAGACCTGATTGAAAACTTTGCAACCACTTCCTTTTTTATGAATTTAAAATTTTAAATATGAAAAGATACAAAGTGTAGAAATAGGTATGAAAATCTCTGTCAAATCAACTGTGAAAACATTTATTTATAACAAAACCCAACTTCTAGTTCTAAAATAATAGTATTTCACTTCTTAACAGTGCTTGTAATATCATTTCTACCAGACACCATAGGTTTCTACTTTGCTGTGGTGAGAATTCAAAGCTCAGTGGATAGTAGAGTTGAGGCAGAAGGAAGCTTCCTGGGAACACTAGAAAGTAGTTCTTTGTGTCAGCCCCCTGGTGTTTATACACTTACCATTTGTCCCTGTGTTTAGGTTGGGCTGTTTAAAAAATGCCATGTTTATTTGTTTACTCCCAGTCAGTAAATTCGTTTCCATAATAATTAGCTTATCTTTTTCATAGGAAAGAAAACTGTATTTGTTAGGATGTTTAGGAGAAACTAACTGGAGAGTTGTGAAATGAATTTTTTAAAACAATGGCTTTCTTGTGAAAATAGGTATTTTTAAGTCTTTTGCATTATATTTTAAAAGGTAAACTTTTTATTTGGCTTAGGATGTTGAAGCCTTTTGAGGTTTTGATTCTGAGTGTTCGCAGCTAGTTTTTGTTCTCTTATAGGAGCCAAGCTGCTGTCTCTTGAACTCAGGATGTAGTTTCTTAGTACATTGCTATCAATGTGTTTTATTGTTACTCATCTTCTTTTTGAAGGTGGGTCTGGGAGAAAATTCATTTAGCTACATTTCAGTTAAAGAAGTTTTTTTTTCTTTCTTTCTTTCTTTAAAAAGATTTATTCTGAATCATGGGTGCAATTTTGTGGCGACATAATCTTCCTTGATTATATACAGCTGTTACTCTTCTACGAGTATGCTATTTAATACCTTCACATGTTGTTTTATATAGGTCTGTGTTGTTCAGACATGTATGCCTTGTCACCTCAGAAAATAATCTGAGCCGTTTAACAGGAATCATGTCTCTTTAACACACATATCTCCTCCTCATCTCTTTGCTTCTGCAGTCCTGGTATTGGATTTGCATTGCATTAAATGGGTCAAACTGAAATTCCAAGTGGAATTGGCTTTCATCGGAGTGCTTACTCTTCCAAACGATTCGTTCTGTCCTTTTTAATTTGCAAAATAAAGTACTATTTGGCTGGGATGTCCAACCAAACAGACACAAAACCCACTTATTCCTAAAGGAATTATACGCTAATATTTTTGGTGGTAGTTGATAATTTATGTCATCGTCTAATAGGATTTAAGTAGATAGATGGAAGGCAGGCAGGGAGGGTAGGGAAGAGAGTGAAAAGGAAAGGAAAAAACGAGGGCACTGCCTCTGTGGTCTAAGTTTGGGTTTAGATTTTTGAAATAATGAGCTATGATTCTTGTTCAATGTTTTGTCTCCTGGCACAAGGATAATTGTGTTGCTAAAAAGATAAGAAAAGCATCCTATAAACATTGAACTTCACAGGTGCAATGAGTGAATGGAATAAGGTAAAGTAAGAATTCCAGAGGGAAATTTTCACATCTAAATAGTTTGTTTTACACACTCAGAGTACCTTCTGAATTACGCGCTAAAACAAAATCCAGGGCCATTATAAGGGAGGCAGGGAAGGAGACGGTTGTGAGGTACAGGTATCAGGGAGGGGAGGCAGCAGCTGACCCCCAGGTACCCAGGTTTTTCATCCCCAGCACTCTGCTCCCACCTAGACCACTCCACTTTCTCACCTGTTCAGGCACCGTTACTTTCCTGCATATTTGTTATGTTCGCTTTGAAGTCAGTTAGGCATTCAAACCCCACCTTGGCCTTTTACTGGGTTTCCTGGTTGACTTTCCAGCTCAAAATGCTGAGTAACTTTCTCAATTTCCTTGTACAAATAGGAATAATGTCTATTGTAAGTTATAGTGAAGAAAGTGCTTAGCATACATTATGACTGTTTGGGGCAGATACCATTTACTGTCCTGTTTCCTTTTTTCCCCAGCCCCCAGTTATCCTTGACACAGGATGTGGCATGTAGCAGGCCCTCTGAGCATCTTCTGTTGTGACATAATTCACGTTATCTTAGGGAAAGCTACATCTATGCAGAATTACTCCTTGGTCCCGTCCCACTTTGTGTCCAGGTAGCATGCTTGTCCTGAGTGCCATGAGCTTTGGAAGGTGGGGACTAAAATACACATGCTTGGTGTTCTCTGTTCTGTCCATGTGCCCTATATGTAGGTCCTTCATAAATGTTCCTTCAGTGAATTCTTGCTCCAGGCTCAACTTTTGGGGGCTTTAAAAATAGCAGTATTGTGTTATTTACTAATAAATTCATACTTGGACGAAAAATGAGTCTTAAGTTTTCCTTTGGCTTCTTTAGTATGTAAACTTAGAAAGCTTGAAGGTATTAAATGCCAGAAGGCCCTTGGGCCTCAAAGAGATTTTAATACTTGTATCCAAGAGTTTTGGTATATCAGTGTGACAAGTTATAGAAACTTCATTTCTAAATTAGTTGTTAGAGATACACATCTGCAATTCTATAATAGAGTGTGGTTTTTAAAAATATGGCAATCTATTTAGAGTTTGACAAGCTGCAACTTAGTCAACATTCATACAACATGGGCCAGGTTTCAGAGCTTCTCACTGTGGGACTCTGTTTGCAGAACATTGCAGTATAGGCAACAATTGCTGCACAGACACATCTGCCTCCCAGCAGAGTGGGACCCATGTTTTGTCCCTCAGCAATTGAACCTTGGACAGGGGCATCCTGTGGTTCCTTGGATTGAAATCTGATGAAAAAATAATTAAATCACCTTAGACATTTCTTTTTTTTAATTTCTAATTTTTAAACCATTTTAAATATGTATTTTATAATTTCATATCCTTAGTTGTCTTTTTGAAATGTTTCATTCCTTGAATTCTACCTCCTATAACTTTCCTGGTCTTTTCAACTTCAGTATTTGCATATAAAATATAAAACCCATTTAAATCACAAAGATAGTATGTTATAAGAAGTTACGTTTTTTCTGGTAGGGAGAGGTCTTTCTCTTTTTAGCATAAAGAGGAGAAACTTGAGTGCTTTATTGGTGCTGTCAACCTTAGAAGTGCTGTACCTCTGCTTTGATGGCGCCTCGGTCTTCAGGGCAGGGGCCTACATGCAGCCTCGTTGGCTCCAGTGAGTCGACCCTCGGTTTAGCTGAGCCCACTTCTCTCCACTAGCAGGGTGGAATGGTGCAGGTGGCATCCGTGCCCTTGCTCTGCCAGCCTGTTCTGCTCTAGGGCTCTGCTGCTTTTCACATAAGGATCTCATTTAGAATTAATACAAGCAGATGAAAATAAATGTGTGGGATGTACGTTCCTACACATACATATGTTTATCTGTATGAAATTTGTTGTCCATAGTTTTTTTTTTTTTTTTTTTTTTTTTGCAGCACTGGGGGTTGAACTCAGGGGCATTCTACCTCCGAGCTATACCCCCAGCCCTATTTTTTATTCTTTATTTTGAAACCGAGTCTCACTAAGTTGCGGAGGGCCTCACTAGTTAGCTGAGGCTGGCCGCGAACCCGGATCCTCCGGTCTCAGCCTCCCGAATGCTGGGATT
>PVLC010046347.1:0-11479 GCA_004027655.1 Graphiurus murinus | reverse complement strand
AGAGCCGTCCATCTGACCTCTTCATGTACCACATCCTGTTTTCAGATGAGTGAGCTCATTCGCTGGAAATTTACCAAGGGAAATAGTTTAATTTTGGAAAGTACCAAAAACTTACTTGTAGTCACTCAGCTTCATTTTGGGGGCTCTTGCTATAGAGGCGGCACCACCAGAGGACCTCCGGGTGGTCAGAACCCTCAGAACAGTGAGGTCGTAGAAATCGAAAGTTGAGCCTCAAGAGGCTGAACCTGATTCAGAAAGGAAATAAAACTCTTCGGAGACCACTCATCTCTACCCAGCAGAATTTTTTTTTTCTTTTCTAAAAATAAATTTAAAAAGAGAAATAGTCCCTCTAGCCAAAGCCTCTGAGCTGGTGGTTTGAGCATGGGGCCATAATGCAGGAGTAGGAAAGCAAGTACAGTGCACTGGGCACATACATGTGCCCAAGGAGGCTGAGACAAGAGGATCATAGATTAGAGGTCAGCCTCAGCAACTTAGCGAGACCCTGTTTCAAAATAAAAAAAAAAAAGAAAAATAATAAAAAGGGCAGGAGGTGTAGCTCCCTAGTACCAATAAAAAAATAAATAATAAATAAAAAGATGTAATAGTTAATAGATATATTTACTTATTTATTTAGAAGAAGATGACCTTAAAAATCATAGAATTAAAAAAAAAATTGCTTGTTTTTGTTTTTGATACTGGGGATTGAACTCAAAGTGATCTGCCAGGGAACTACATCCCTGTTTTTTGAGACAGGGTCTCACTAAGTTGTCCAGGCTGGTCTCCATCTTACAATTCTCTTGTCTCAGCCACCCAAATCTCAGGGACTACAGGCATGGACCACCATACCCGGTTTGAATTGGATTTTTTAAACTCTGTATTATCTGCAAGGCCTTGTCTCACATAGACCTGGAAAACACAAGCCAGAGAAAAGCAGGGAGGCTCCGTTGAGCAGACAGGTGGCCGGGTGCCTGCGCCCCGGGCTTCTCTCCGCCCTGCCTTGGCCTTGGAGCCCTAGGTCCCCACAGAACCACATAATGTGAAAATCATGCACCCACTTTCATATTGTCACGTCTCAGATGTGGACTGTCTCCATGGCTTGCTTGCCTCTGGCTGTCTCGGGCCATTCAAGCTTTTCTCCCCAAAGCTGCCTTTCCATGTGTCATGGAAACTGGGTGTGCGATTTTCACCCAGTGATGATTAAACAGTGCTGAGTTTCTTTTTCTTAATTTCCATCTTGGTTCTTATTATGCTTATTATAACGGGCAGTGAAAAAAAATGTGCCTATTTACACGTTTTCTTCTTTTTGTCCCAGTGAAGTCTATGAGCACATGGAATTAGGAACATGAATACGTGAAATTAAATGAAATAAAATTACATAAGTAGTCAGGTGTGGTGGTGCATGCCGGTAATCCCCGTACTTGGGAGGCTGAGACAGGAGCATCGCAGGTTTAAGGCCAATCTCAGCAACTTAGTGAGACCCTGTTTCAAAAAAAAAAAAATAATAAAATAGGGTTGGGGGTATAACTTGGAGGTAGAATGCCTTTGGGTTCAACCTCCAGTACCAAAAATGAATGAATGAATGAATACATACATACATAAAGAAATAAAGAAGTGAAAAATCATAAAAGTAAAGCTGTTCCCTGGCTTAGCACCTAGGAGACATTAAATAAACATGTGTTCCATAAATGACTAGTATGCAGGACACTATTCATAATTTTTTTTTTTTACCTCGGGTAACAATAATCAAGGATAATTTCACCACTATCATGAAATATTTACTAAGTTTATCTTTGACTTGGTCTCTTTCTTGGGTGTTGTGAAATTGGAAATAGCATTCTAATAGGATTTTGAAAAGATATCTGGGATTATTTGTTGAAGGGAGTTTCTATGCCTGCTGATTTTCCCTAGCACAACAGATTTCCAGATTTTAAGGGAAAAAAAAAAAAATCTCTGAAGTTCTTTGAATTATTGGTGCTAAGCTGTCCCTGGGGTTTTTCCAATGGCCTGTGGGGCAGGCCACTTTGAAAGCAATGGGATTTCAGTTTATGGTGGGAGAGTCACTGACATCCAGGCATAAGTGATGTGGTTCCGGGGGGGAGGCTTGGCAGACGGACCCTTTGATAAGGACAAGCTCTAAGATGACTGCAGGAAGAAGGCTTCACTATTAGCCCACGTCTTCTTCTTTGGGCCATCGCTGGACACCATACGCCCTATTCTAAGAGTCCGGTTTGCCATTGCGTCAGTTAGTTCCTTCTTACATGGAAACTGGAAGCAAAGCCTCTCCCGAGAGTGGACACACTGGACTGGGACCTTCTGCTGGGCTGTGAATTACTGCTCTTCCTTCACGATTACCTGTGCAAAGCTCGGTTTACCTGGCTGTTGACCAGTGTAGAACGAGAACCATTTGTGTTCTAAATCGACAGCAGCCAACATCTGATTGAGGAGGGATGCAGCCTGGTGGTCCTCATGCCACTCCATCCCGAGGACTCAGCCTGAGACAGAAAAAATCAAGGAGGGAGGAGACCTCTGACTCAGAAACCGGGAGCTCTGCTTCTGTGCTGGCTGCAGGACGGTGGGGAAAGTCCCTTCCCTCCTTGAGCCTTATTTTTCTCACCTGCAGAGTAGGAGAATGACCTGACAGGAATCTTTTATCATGAACCCTTTAATCATTTAAACTTTGATGCTGGGGAAGGGGCATGTACCCTTCTATTTGTGTAGCTTTCCTTACCTGGACTTGGAGTGGCACCAAGAACCTCAGTTAGGGATGCTGAAAGCTTCCTGGTAATTTTGGACTCCAGACTTTTTTTTTTTTTTTTTTTAAGGGGAGCCATGTGAAAAAACCTCCTCTGACAGATTTCTTTCAGAGTTCAAGGCAGATGAATTACCAGCACAAGCCAAGACTTGGGAGCAGGAATGTGGGGTGGGAGTGAGAGGCCAAGACCAGGGCTGCAGCCCTTGCTCCTCAAAGAATTCCAGAGTCAGCGGGGTTGTGAACGTGGGCTTGCAGTTTGCTCATGCCTCTGACCTCCTTGTTTTACAAAAGAGGGAAATGGGAAGCCAGAGAGCAAAACCAGCTTGCACGGAGGGCCAGAGGCGACTTGCTCTCTGTCCTGCTGCTCTCTGTCCTTAAATGTCTCTGCAATACCCTGTTCTTTGGTTGCTGCATTCATTTCTCCTTAAATATCTCCCCACAACACTGAGCTTCCTAAGGGCCAAGGAGCGGGGCATGTATGTCTCTGCAGGCTCCCCAACCCCCACCAGGCCCCGCCTATGTCTTGCATTCAGGGAGACCCAGTTAATATTTATGAAGAGGACTGACTTGCTGTCCTAAGAGAACCCAGAGATACTAGGAAAATACCAATCTAACCTTTTGCACTTGTGGGTTCCCAAAGTGGATGTAAAAACAAAACAAAACATTTTTATCTTCTGCCACAAGCCCTTTTGCTCATTTTAAAGGAACCTTTGCATAAACGTATGCATCACTTTCTGGGGAGATCATTGTCTTCTCTCTTCAGATCTATACTTGCAACATTTTTTAAAAAATGCAAAATCAAATAGACAAGAATTCACAACAACCAAATTATGGAAGCAACCTAGATGTCCATGAATGGATGAATGGATAAGGAAAATGTGCAGTATGCACACAATGGAATTTTATTCGGCCAGGAAAAAGAACAAAATTATGTCCGCAGGAAATGGATAGAACTAGAGAATGTTACGCTAAGTGAGATCCATCAGTCTCTGAAAGTCAAGGGCCCAATGTTTTCTCGCCTATGTGGAAGCTAGAGAGAAAACAGGAAGCAAAGGGACTTCGGCCAAACGAGGAGAGAAACCAGTAGAATTAGGGGAAGGGGACTGGAGGAGGGAAGTAGGGAGGGGAAAGACGAGGACTGGGGGTAGGAACAACTCAAATAAGGCTATGTCCATATAAGAAGGTTTCATTACCAGCCTCACTAACATGTTTGGGGGGCGGGGGAAAAAAGGGTGAATGGGGGGGCAGGTGTATAGAGGAAAATACATTGAGTGATAGTGCATGTATGATTGTATCACTTTGAATCTATTTTGTAAAATTACATTGCACCGACAAAAGTGTGTATATATATATATATATATATATATATATATATATATATATATATATACACTCTAATTGCCATCTTCAGTTATTCTCTTCTGTAGCCAGAGAACCTTGGGTCTGGCCCCTCTCAGGGCTGAAACCAGAGCTGCTGGGGGAGGCCGGGGCCCTGGCACCAGCTCCTGCCCTGTCCTGCTTCTTCTTTCACACAGAACATGTCTGCACACAAGTTCTCCTGAGCCGCCTTGGAACTCCTCCGAGTACAGCTCTGGAGCCTGGCCAGGAGGGAGGGCGCCCCGGGGGAAGGTCGAGTCCATCAGGAAGCGGGGATGGTGGCGTGCAGGCACACACACGCAGCTTTCAAACGAAACTGGAAATCTGGATTTTTACGTAAAATGTCTTGATTTTTAGAACATTCCACGAGCTGAAAAATGAACCCAAACCGCATGAAATGATCTCCACAAGCCACGTCTGTGGGCCACGACTGGCGACCTCTGGTAGGACTTGGCGTTCCAGAGGCACACCACAAGCAGACGTGTGACCGTGCCTGTGTGTGACCCGACTGCACACATCCTACATGCGTTCATCCAGATGTGGACAAAACCGGCACTCATGCACTATCTCCCAGGATATGGTTTTAATATTTGCATTATCCAGCTACGGAGGCTGAATGTCAGACAGATCTCCAAGGTCATGTAGCTAGGGGGTGGTTGGACCAGAATCCCAGGTTGCTGGAACACAAGGCACCAGAGTTCTGAACCAAGACACAGACCTTCCCCCAGACACTGGGCACAAGACACAGAGGCGCCCCTCCCCACCCCCACTCCTGCTCTCTGAAGGGAAACGGCCTGCTATTCTGCATCCCAAACTATGTAATCTCCATGAGCCTGGAAACTATGTCTTATTTGTTACTGGGTCTCCACCTACCACTGTGCCCAGCAGAAAATAGAAACTGCTGAATAAATTGTGAGATTGTACCCTCAGGTGCACACAAGCTCATGCACAGGCATGACGCACATCAACACACGTAAAACTGCACCATGCCCGAGAATCCGTGCATACCTATGCTCCCACAGCCACTCGGCCGCCCCCATCTCTGCCTCCCTGGGCTCTGGGTCCTAAGCTGGGCCCCCCAGGTTCCTCTGCCCCCACCCTCCAGCACCCTGCCAACTTTGTCCCAAACCTTCACAAATAGTTTCCTGGAAATCTCCAGGCAGCTGTGGTGTTCTTTTTCCCTAACTCAAGAGACAACTCAGCAGTTTTGTTTTTCAAAGTCTGGGCCTCATGAACCTGGAATCCTTTCTTCATTTTTTCCACTAGAATTTTCCTTGGCCCACCGCCTTTCCCTGGGGCCAGGAGGTTGCACTTGGAGCGCCCTCTGCTGGGCACCGTCCTCCCAACCTAGCGGGCAGTTGCAGAGGGGAAGTAGGAGACCTACTTCAGACTGCTTTACAGATGGGGAAACCAAGTCAGGGGAGGTTGAGAGAGGAGAGGCTGGGGAACGTGGGCTCATTCCAAGTGTGTGGTCTTTTGTGATTTTCTTTCATTATTGGAAATAAGAGAAGAAATAGTTTCCAGAGTTCAGACCAAGACCCTCTGCTTTCCCAAGGGTCCCTGTGTGGGGCAGATAACAGAGATTTGGGAACATCACCTGATTCCATTTTTGTCCTTGAATCCCCACCACACTTAATAGCTGAGGAAGGTGAGATGCAGAGAGATCTTGGGGGAAGGAGTAGGAGGAATCTTTTCTGAGTATCTGCTACGTGCTAGTTATACTTGCAAATCTTTGTCTGGAAAAGCAACCTTCTGAGGTGGGCACTTTTGTGTTGGTCTCACAGATTAAAGCAAGGAGACTCTCCGTGAGGTCCCAAGCTCAGAAAAGGACGGGGAAGAGCTGGGATTTGAATCCAACCCTGCTGTTTTCTTGGCTTTGACGCCTCCTGGACTTTCTACATCTGGCTCCAGGTCTAAATTCAGTGGGGCCCAGGGCAGAGTCTGTGGCTGGAGGCGGATTGGAGGGCTCCTCCGTCCTGCTGCTCAGAAGGAGAAGCCCCTCCCCAAGGACTCTTCAGAGAGCTGTGTTCACACCTGCCCTGGAGCCTGTGGGCAGGCAGCAGCCCCATCTGGCTTCGGAGCTTCCAGAGCTGGGAACGTGGTGACAGGAGGATGCATGTCTTTATAAACTGAAGCCACAAGAGGCTCCATGGGGCAGGAGTTTTCCTGGGAAAGAAAGCAGGTGCGGGAAGGTTTTTGTTGTGTTTTTCTTCTTAGTGGGATCCTGGTTAATGACTCGAGGAAACAAAGAACAGGTTTCACCAGGAGTTAGTCCCTGCCCTCCCTAACCTATCTCCATCCTGTTTGCTTTTGGAAATGCTCAGATCTTCTCACTTCCTGCAGGAAGAAGAAGAAGAAAAAAAGTCCAAACCTCTTTTCTTGTTCATTATTGGTCCTTCTTGGCCTCCTCTTTCACTGTCTCATTTAAGCAAACGCCCCAAAGACTGTTTATATTTCCCTTCCTTCCCACCACTGGGCTTTGCTCATGTTATTTCCTTTCTCTGAAATGATTTCATTTCAGTGTATCCAAATCTTGGATATTTTTTTTCTTTTGTGGTACCGAGGATTAGAATCAGGGATATTCTACCTCTAAACTACACCCTCCGACCTTTTTATTTCTTGATTTGAAACAGGGTCTCACAAGGTTGTTGAGAGTCTCACTAAATTGCTGAGGCTGTCCTCAGACCATGATCCTCCTGTCTCAGCCTCCCAAGTACTGGGATTACCAGCGTGTGTCACCGTGCCCAGCCTGGTCATTCTTTAAGACCCACCTCAGGGTCATCTTCTCCATGGGACCTTCTCCACATCTCCCAGCAGGAACTATCCTGCCTCATATTCATCTTATGGGATTATTCATCTTAGGGGTTTGGGTTCCCCTGGTAGACCAAATCTCTTGAGAGACTGTTGGATTTATCCTTGATCCCCTATATGGATGTGCATATGCTTTATACCACTTAGCTACATGGTGTTATGGAAAGAGCCTCAAGACCCTCAGCTCTGTCATTAGAAGACTAGAGCTGAATGAAGATTTTGCTGGAGAGAGCTAGTGATAAGGCTTATTTATCTCTTCTTGAGTCAAGACAGAGGGGCTTCATGGGGTTGACTTAATGCATGTCAATGGTAATTTAAGGAGCAGAGACAGGGTGGACTTTGTTTCACCATAGCATCTGATGTCTCTTGAGAAATCTAAAGGATGGGAGATGGGCAGCATCATAGACAAACAAGACAGAGGAAAGCTGGCTCTGCTGGGATCAGCCTCAACTCCCAACATTGGTTTGGACAAAGGATGCTGATTCTGAGGACTGAAAATAAATCATGCACAAGGAGAGCCAAGGTGGAGACCTCTTAGGTCTCTCCAATGGGGGACAAACTGAAGGTACCACTTGACTTCCAGGGCTACAGAAGAAGTGAACAATGGGATCTAGGGTAGGGTGATGCTCACATAAAGACGTGAGGTCCTTAGCAATTGGGGAGGATGCTTAAAAAACCCATGGATATGTCCAACAAGAATCCGTCTCAAAGTCCTTTGACTGAAATCAGAATATTCCAGTAATATATGCATCTCCATGTTTATAGCAGTGCAATTCACAATAGCCAAATTATGGAACCAACCTAGATGTCCATCAACAGATGAATTGATTATAAAATTATGGGATATACACACAATGGAATTCTACTCAGCAATAAAGAAGAACAAAATTATGTCATTTGCAGGAAAATGGATGGACCTGGAGAACATTATGTTAAGTCAGATTAGCCAGTCACAGAAAGTGAAGGGTCATATGTTTTCTCTCATATGTGGAAGGTAGGGAGTAATTGGGATATCGGAGGGACTTCAGATACTGGAGGAGAAACTCCAGGGGAGCCAGAGAGGTGGTCTAGGGAAGGAGAGAGGGAGAGAGGATCAATGAAGGAATCACTTCCATAGAAAGTACAAACATATGTGAGAATACCAATGCCAATCTCAATACCCTATATGGGGAAGGAGGAGAGTGGAGAGGGAGCTGGGGAAAGCCCACCAAGCGCTGTGTGCATGTATGTCACCATCACTATGATTCACATTATGGTGTGAGACTATAATGCACCAGTAAAAGTATAAAAGAGGTAAGGTCTTTCTTTTTTTTTTTTTTTTTTTGCGGTACTGGGGATTGAACCCAGGGGCATTTTACCTCCGAGCCAAACCCCCAGTCCTATTTTTCATTCTGAAACAGGGTCTCACTAAATTCCAGAGAGCCTCATTAAGTAGCTGAGGCTGGTCGTGAACTCGGATCCTCCGGTCTCAGCCTCCCAAGTACTGGTATTACAAGCGCGCCACTACGCCCGGCTGAGGTAAGGTCTTTTGAAGCCATCTTATAATAGTTTTGGTCAAGTAAGAGCTCTCCTGTTCTCCTTCCTTCACATCTTCCCCTATCCTGTCCCTCTATCCCTAGACAGGCAGAAGTCACGGTTAGCTTGCACAACAATGTAAATATACTTAACACTACTGAACTGTACACTTAGAAGCGGCTAAGATGGTAAATTTTATGTTATGCATTTTAATTGACTATCACAACTAAAAAAGACAAAGAAAAAAGAAGGTACAGTTGGAAAAGAAAGGAAGGAGGTCTAGGGAGAGGAGCAGCTGGTCCTATTCTCAGCTACAGGAGTCCCGCCTACAGCAACCCCTGGTTGGGAGAGGTGAGAAGACTAAACTCTAAACCAAGCTTGGGATTTTGCTTTTGAATGGGATTGAACGTCTAGTTTATGAATAGAGTTGTTTGATGACTTAAGTGATCCCAGGATGTTTTACTTCCTAAGGGAGATCAGAATGGTCATAAAATGTTTGAGTTTTCAGTAAAGGGCAGAGAAATGACTTCTCCCCCTTCCCTATGAATAAAATTTTATAGGGAGTTAGAAGATAAAATAAAGTTCATTTATGAGTACACAGAGCAAGTCTTCTTTTCTCGGTGTAACAATTGTATTTGCTGTTGTAAAATGGGATCTCATCTTTCCTTATATTTTTCCAGGAGGAATTGTTTGCTTCCATCACTTCTCCCAAAGCAATTGAGACACTGTGCTCACCTCAGACAAAGCCACTGAGCCATCTCAGAAAGCTCATTAGTGTCTCAGTCTTCCAACCCTTACCTTCTGTAGATCCTCGTGTCCTGGGTATGAGTGTGCCTTTGTTACAAGATCTTGTGTGACAATCACATTCTGATTCTGATGTCCTAGTAAATGTTGCCATCTGAAATGTATACCTGTGCTGCCCCAGGTGTTGTGCTTAGGATACAGAAAGGGATAAGGTATGGTCCCTATCTTGAAGTGACTCACAGAGGAATGAGGGGACATGAATAAGCCGCCAGAAGACTGTGTGGCTCTAGCTCAGGTATGTTCAAAGAGAATGCTTGTCTGAGCCTTTACTGAGGCTCCCCTCAGATGCTGCCACAAAGTCTGGTCTGTGGTGAGTACCCTGCTTCAGGGCATGCACTTACTTCTTTTGCAAAGCCCAGCGATTCCAGGAAGTCTTACTTGCTTAACTCTTTTTCTGCTCTGACTGCTTCTTGATTCTGCCATTCTCAGCACTTTGCAGCTCAGCCTTCTATCCACGTACCCTCCTGCTGCAAATGCAAATGTGTAGAACAAATATAACCTGCAGGACAGTGATGTGTAACTCTTAGAATGCAAAAGAGTTGGGATTGTGATTTGAGCCCAGACAGTTTGATAACTGCTTCTCATCCATTATAGTTACTACATAGTTGCAATCATTGTCTTTATAATGGTTAAGAGGTGGCATATTTCTTGTGATGTATGTCCCATTACTTATTTAATTATGTCTCTCCCTATTAGGCTATCACTTTATATGTCATATTTTAAAATATCACACAAAGTACAGTGCATTACTTTATTATTATTTCAGTCAGCAGCCTCACTGCTATGATTTCACACACCTGACCACCACCACTTAGAGGAATGAAGATTTATTTTCTCATAGTTCTGGAGATTTCAGGGATTCAGTCCATGTTAAGCCAGTTTATTTCTGCAGAGCGCAGGGCATGGTGGCAGGAGGCAGAGAGAGGAGGAGACCAGCCTCTGCTCCCACATCATAGAGGCTGGAGGCAAAAGAGAGCTAGTGAAGGGAGTTGAAGAATGCAACACCATCCCCGAGGCTACACCCCTGGGATCCACCTCCTCCAGCTACACCTACCTGTCTAGGTTACTACCCATTAAGTCCACTACAATGGATTTACCCAGTGATGAGCTTACAACCCTCATGACTTAATTGTATCAACTTTGAACATCAGTACATGAGCCTTTTCAAGGGACATTGCATATCTAAACATAACAATTATATACCATAATTCTAGACTGCTATATGAAATTGCTACTTGATATCTCCATGGGGGTATATAAAAGTCTTCTTAAACATTAAAAGGTACCAACAGAAATCCTAATCCTTTCCTGTATTCGATTGTGAGGTCTGTGGCAACAGTGTATCACAAACTGGATGGCTTAAAACATCAGAGATTTAGTAGAAGCCTGAAATCAAAATGTCAGCAGGACTGATTCCTTCTAAGAGCTGTAAGGAAGAATCTGTCCCATGTCCCTCTCCTAGCTCTGCTGACAATCAGCACATCCTGGGATTCCTTGGCTTGTAGGTACACCACTCCTATTGCCTCTGTCTTCATGTGTCCATCTTCTCTCCAGTGCTGTGTCTTCACATGGTATTTGCTCTGTGTGTGTGTGTGTGTGTGTGTGTGTGTGTGTGTGTGTGTCTGTCTGTCTGTCTGTCTGTCTCTGTGTCCAGATTTCCCTCTTCTTATAAGGACACCAGTCACCTTGGATTAAATGCCCCCGCTATTTCAGGGTGACTTCATCTCACCTTAACTAATTATATCTGCAACAACTTTATTTTAAAACGAGGCCACGTTTTGAGGCACTATGGGAATTTCAGCATATCTTCAGGAGGGACAGACACAGTTCAACCCATAACATCTTCCTTCCTCATTTTTCTAAATTCGTGCCTTCTCTCGTCTTCCCCAGTGCTGTAAATGGCACCTGCAGTTGCTCAAACTAAAGATCCATGTGTAATCTTTGACTTCTGCTTTCATCACCCCAGGCCAGTTCCTTCAGCAAATCCTGCAGCCCCCACCTCCAAGGTTATCCCCCACTCATCCATTTCTCTTCATCTCCATTTCTAGTGTTCTGGTTCAAGCTACTGTCACCTCTCACCAGGACAGCTGCACTAGCTCCTGACTGGTCTCCCTGGCTCTCTTCTCATTTCCAATCTTGCTTAATATTCACAACTGAATAAAATCCAAACACCTCACCAGTGCTTACAAAATCCTACCAATACGGCCCCTCCCACTTCTC
>PVLC010046346.1:0-11462 GCA_004027655.1 Graphiurus murinus | reverse complement strand
TCCAGTGTCAGATAATTCAGTGACTGGCCCATTTGTTAATTCAGCAGCCAAACATATGTTGGATTAGAAAAATGTAAGGATAATTTAAATGCAACTTGAAGAAAGGAGAAAAACACTTCTCATGAGCTTTTCAAAGATCATTATTATCAACCTCTCTGGAGAAAAGATATAAGAAAATAAAGTTGGCAAAAGAAGCAAGGTCTAGTGAAAACTAAAATATACTAGAATATTAATAGTCTCTAAAAATAATTCTCTCCGATGGTGGTTAATATAGTTTTCACAATTTATCTTCAATCTTTAGTGACTTTCTACACAAACTCTATTTCCCAGGCTCTACAGCTGGAATACTTTCCCTGTTTGTCTATATCCATTTAAAATTATTTCTTGATTTTATTCCTTCAAGAAGCTTCACTGACTACTGCCTCAAAGTAACATTTTCCTATTTTTGTAGCACAGACTGATTTATAGTAATCATCTGGCTCATGCACCAAGCACACTCACTTTCATGTGCATGTATTAATGTAATTGTGTATACCACATATATTGTCATTTGGAGGTAACTTCCTTTAATGATAGTGCTTCATGGCTTCTGTTTGCTTTTCCGCAGAGCAACTTTATCCCTCTATTTCATGTTGGCCTTTTGTTTGCATTGCTTTATCTATTATATGATTTTTATTATATGTTATCTCAAAACAAATATAACTAGAATTATGTATCCTTTCCTTTAATTTTTACTTGTCAGACAATATTTTATGTCTATTTCATAAAAGTTTAATCTAGTTAATTGAAGATCCTTAAGTGTCATATTAATGTTCCAAACAAAACTATGCTGTTAGTCAAAGATTCAAGACTTATTTTTTATAAGGATGTGATACATCAGATTAAAAAATACAACCTCTTCTATACACAATATCTAATGTTGCCTAAAAAGATAAGCTACCGTATACCATGCTGAAGAAATAAAAACACCTTTATTGGCCTTTTTCATTTAAGTCATAAAAAGTAAAAGTTAATCATAATTAACCAATGCAACATAGATGTATTTGACTAATTAAAAAACTAAATGTACTTTTTTACTCATGGAATTTAGCATACTTGATTCAACTAATGGCTTATTTTACTCAAAAATTTCAAGCTATATTCATGCAAAGACAGATCAAAATAATCCATAAGCAATGCAAAGGTAGGAATTTAAAATGATGTGATTATATTCTTATGAAGAGCAGAGTTAGATTATCAGAAATAACAAATTTAATATTATATAACAGTGCTTGCAATATTGACTATAGTTTCTGGCTGTTGGTGTCTTTTGCTTATTGGTGATACAGAATCTTTGTCTGAAATACTGTGCTCATGCAAAGAAACACAGTAATGTTTTATTTGTTTTTAGTCTAACATAACAACAGATGTGTACCAAAGAGTATCCACCCATCTCTCACATCTATCCTTATTTCCTTCTCCGGTCTTGTATTTCAGTTTCAGAAGACAGAACATTACATTTCTGAAACTCTCTTGCAACCAGAGAGCTGATTTTACATCCTGGGTGTGATGTTCTGCCAACAAGAAGCACTCCCATGAGACTTGGAAGGTGGAAGGGTGGGGCAGGCCATCTTTTTGTATCCAGCCTGGTTCACCATGAGCCCTGGTAGACCGGGGTGTGCAGGACCAGACTCCATGCTCTTCTGACTATCACCAGCTTTTTGAATGTGGCCTGAGGTGACAGCAGTCTCATGACCTCTAGGTTAGAGCTGCAATGGGGTGGCCTTGAGAACAAATGTCCAGCTTCAGCCCTGGCCTCTACTCTGCTTACCTTTCTACTCATCTTATATGCACCTGATTTCCACAATTAAGCCCCCCCCACTTGAACTTTTGTAATGGCTCATCTTGGTTACCAACTAGATTGAGAGATGTCTGAAATGTTGGTAAAGGATATTTCTGGGTGTATCTAAGAAGCTGTTTCCAGAGACAATTGATATGTGAGTCAGTGAACTGAATGGAGAGACACACCTTAAATGTGGACAGTGCTAGCCAATAGGCTGGGGTAGGCATGGAACAAAAGGCAGAGGTGGGAGCTTGTATAGGCACACCACACTCCATTCTTCTTGAGTAGGTGCAATTTGGGCTGCTGCCATTGTCTGTGGACTTCAGACTCCAGATTCTTTAGCCTTTGAATGTGGACTTGCAGCAACAAATCTTTAGGGAGCCTCCGGGTCTTCTGCTGTGGACAGGAGCTGCACCATTGGTCCCTCTTGTTGAGATTTCCAGCTTCCAGGCAGCTACTGGTTTCCTTGGAATTCCAGCCTGCAGAAAACCATGTGGGACTATCACCACTCATTTTAAATACAGAACTCAAGACTCTAGCCAGAGCAATAAGGCAAGAGAAGGAAATTAAAGGAATATAAATAGGAAAAGCAGAACTAAAACTACCTCTATTTGCAGATGATATGATCTTCTACTGGCCCAATAAACTCAATCAGTTCTAAAAGTATTCAGTCAGCAAAGTGTCTGAATACAAAATCAATCTAGAAAAAAAAAAAGATGTTTTTCTATATGTCAACCATAAATTCACTGGAAAGGAAATCCAGAAAACATTTCCATTCACAGTAACCTCAAAAACAATAAAAAACTTATGAATCAATCTATCCAAGGAGGTAAAAGACTTCTACAATGAAGATTATAAAACATTAAAGAAAGAAATTGAAGAAGATCTTAGAAGGTGGAAGTATCTCCCAAGTTCTTGAATAGGCAGAATAAATATCATTAAAATGACCATTCTTCCAAAAGTGACCTTCAGAGTCAATGCAATCCCCATTAAAATGCCATGGTCATTCTTCACAGATATAGAAATATCAGTCCTTAAATTCATTTGGAACAACAAAAAAACCAGAATAGCCAACAGCATTAAGGACCATGCAGGAAGCATCAGAATACCTGACTTCAAACTATACTACAATACTACAGACCACAGTAATAAAAACAGTATGGTATTGGCACAAAAGCAAATATATTGACCAATGGAGCAGAATAGAAGGTGCAGCTCATCAGCTGTGGAGTAACTGGTTACTAACACTCATCTGTGGGGCTTTAGTAATAATAATTATATCAATGGTATTTTTGAAGGACTTATTTAAAATAAACCAGATCAGATTTTTTATTATTATGAGAACCCTAACTTTCTCCTGGATCCATTTTCTAAACATCAATGGGAAAAGAAAAATTGAAGTTTGTTTTTTCAGTGACAGCCCAGCATCTGATAGCATGTTGTGTAGTGAATATCAAATAGGATGTGTTGTAGTGAGGAAAAAAGCTTAAACTTGCTAGTATACAGCTTTAAATAAGGTACTTGGGTTACAGAATTTGGGTTTGAACCTACCCCTGCTCAACTATTTATTGACTATGTGTGTTAGGGTAAGTTGCTTAACTTCTGAGCTTTGGCTTCACCATCTATAACATAAAGATGATTTTTTAAAATGGAATGTAAGCTCTAAAAAAGTAAAGATTTTTAAAATTTTTCTCCCAGCTACATCCCCATAATTAACCAAGTATTTAACCAAGCACAGCATATGTTTTCTCTATTTACTAAAAGTAAATACATACCTACCTAGTATTGTTGTGATATAGAGTTAAGAAAACATAGGAAAAGCATATATAACACACCCTCAAATGACTTAGTTTTGAGTCCTTCTTCCTTCTTTAATCCTGAATGATCCTTTTAACCTAGACAGATTCTGATAAATTTTCATCACATAATGATGCCACATTTGTCTCATTCCGGTCCCAGGTCCTCTTCGTTCACTTGGCCAAAATAAATACTTACTGTTAATATTCATACTGCTTCTCTTACCATGTAGTCTCAACCCTGCCTCTTCCAAAATGGGTGCCCACTTGACATGGAAAGTTTCTGAGCTCAGACCATCCTCAGGAAATGAGCTCAGCAAAGACATGACCTGCCTTGTAGTTGGTCAGAGCCCTTGCTGAAGTTTTGAACACACTGATGTAATGGGTAGGAGCTGCTCCCTTGGCTTTAGAAAGGCACAGGAAATTATGCAGTGAAGAATTCCAGAGTTAAATCTCAACTCAAATTTCCAAGGCTTAGAGGCCTCAGCCCCTGGATTCCAGTCTGATGGTGACTTTCGGCAGTAACAGAGGAAATTCACCATCAGTCCCTGCTGCCAGGTATTACCTTTTAAGAATTAAAGGGAGAGGGCATAGGGTCAACACTTCAACACATACGCACAGGTAAAAACTTTCTCAACAAGACTCCAAATGCACAAGCAACTCAAAGGAAGATCAATACATGGGATTGCATTAAACTGAAGAGCTTCTCTGCAGCAAAGAAAACTATCAAGAACCTCAACAAAGAGCCCACAGAGTGGGAGAAAATTTTTGCCAGCTACTCTTCTGATAGAGGACTAATATGTAGGATATACAGAGAACTCAAGAAACTTACAGCTAAGAAAACAAACAACCCAATCAAAAAATGGGCAAAGGATCTAAATAGACACTTCACAAAAGAAGACATACAAATGGTGAACCATATGCAGGAAAATGGAAATAAGCCCCACTTTCTCACCCTGCACAAGAGTCAACTCAAGGTGGATCAAAGATCTGGAAGTTAGGCCAGAGACCTTGCAGCTACTTGAAAAGGGCATAGGACCAACACTTCAGCACATAGGCACAGGTAACAACTTTCTCAACAAGACCCCAAAAGCACAATCAACTCAAAGGAAGATCAATACGTGAGATTGCATCAAACTGAAGAACTTCTGTGCAGCAAAGGAACTATCAAGAACCTCAACAGAGAGCCCACAGAGTGGGAGAAAATTTCTACTCTTCTGATAGAGGACTAATATCTAGGGTATACAGAGAACTCAAGAAACTCACAGCTAAGAAAACAAACAACCCAATCAAAAAATGGACAAAGGATCTAAATAGACACTTCACAGAAGAAGAAATACAAATGGCCAATAAATGTATGAGGAAATGTTCCACATCATTAGCAATCAGAGAGATGCAAATCAAAACTACCTTGAGATTTCACCTAACTCCAATCAGAATGGCAATCATCAAGAACACGAACAACAACAACTGCTGGTGAGGGTGTGGAGAAGTGGGAACCCTAATACATTGTTGGTGGGATTGCAAATTAGTGCAACCACTTTGGAAAACAGTATGGAGGCTCCTCAGACGAATGGGAATGAACCTACCATATGATCCAGCAATACCTCTTCTGGGTATCTACCCCAAAGAATGGAAACTAAACCATCAGACTGATTCATGTGTATCTATGTTTATAGCTGCACAATTCTCAATTGCCAAACTGTGGAACCAGCCAAGATGTCCATCAACAGATGAATGAATTACAAAACTACGGGATATGTACACAATGGAATTTTACTCAGCCATAAAGAAGAACAAAATTATGTTCTTTGCAGGGAAATGGATGGAACTGGAAAACATTATGTTAAGTGGGATTAGTCAGTCACAAAAAGTAAAAAATCGTATGCTCTCCCTAATATGTGGAAGCTAGGGAGAAAATGGGGCATAAAAGGGACTCTAGACAAAGAAGGAGAAACCTTGGATGAGCAAAGAAGTTGACTTAATGGAAGATGATGGGGGAGGGACACCCTAATGCACATGATGTACTTTCACAAACATATCAATCACTAAACTGAACTTGAGAAGGAGGGAGGGCAAGGGAGTGGGGTGGGAATTGGGGAAGGGTTAAATGAGAAATGTGTGCATGAATTCCTTTATCCGCTTGTACCTAACAAAGATGTATGATTACAGTGCACCAATTAAAAAAATTAAAAAAAGAATCACAGGGAAAGGCAGCAGCCTCCAAATCCTCTTCCCAAGCAGTTGTGAGGAGCTAGACTCCCACTTGGACACCTTCCACTTTCTACAAATTAAATATCCCCAGAAGACCATAGGTTTGTTGCAATATGGAAACAGCCAAGGTCAATGTCTGCTTTTACCGAACTGCTCTTGTGACTTCTGTCACTTCTACTGGTGGCCTCTTCTTTCAAATTCGGTGTAACATTTCAACACCCACTGGATCTGCTCTTATGGTAGTTTTAGTTGCTCAAATATTGTTTTCTCATGTGGACAGGAAAGCCCATGGGTACAGAGGGGACGCACGAGAGGGAGAGGGTCCCTCCAAATGGGTAGCTATTATTCATGAGCCTTGCCTCTCTTTGACACTAAGAGGCTGCTTTATATCTCCAGGGGTGGGAATGTAGCTGAACTTGTCCTCTGGAAATATTTCCATCTCTAAATCTTGCTGCTACAGGTGGGTGTAATTCTGGAAATTTTATAACTTCTCTTTATAAGGAAGTCGCAGAGTAAGAGCAGAGTTGGAAAGAGAGGATGATACAATAAAGGATCTGCAAAAGAAGTTCTCTCCAACTTATATTTCAAAGGAACATTTCCTGTCTTGTCCTGTTTATTTTCTGTGGCTGAAATACTAAAATGTAAAAGAGAAGCAAAGATACAGAATTGCAAGCAGTGGTGGGGTTTTTTTCTAATTTCCTTGCAGAAATGGCTAAATCATTATAGAATATTTTTTGCTTCCCATTTTCCAAATGCTTTAATAGTTTTTTTTTCCTCTCTCATTTGCCTTGCTCTATTATTTCATGCTGCACCATAATTGTGAATAAAGTTCATGATTCCTGGCAGCATGTTTTATTAGGTACAACACAGACTAACAGATGATTCATGAATAGTTTGTGAAGCAAAGTTTCTTAAAAGTTCAGAGATCTTATGTTGTGCAAAACTGAATTTTTAAAATCAATGCTTGATGCTCTCTCAGTGCAAATAGCAAGGTCACAATTGTTCTCTCATCTAAAGATGCAGAAAGTAACCAAAACCAGCATTAGAAAAGTTCATATTTCACATTGATCACTGCTGATTTCATAACCTAAATGAATCTCTGCCAAGGCATTTTGGAAAGATTATATAAAAATTTTGTGCAGTAAGCAAGCTTTTTCAAATACATGTACTTATTAGATTTGTTTTAATCATCATATTTTTATTAGGAATCAAAATAGACAAGAGAAATCTTAAAGAGAAAAATAGCAAATATCATACGCATTGTCAACTCTATCATAATGCAATTTTTACATCACTACTAGTAAATGTATGAACTACAAGAACTTACTTGCTGAATCCTTGGCTACTTTACCACAGCTGGCAATAAGGGGAGGAGGAGAGCTATACCACTAGCCAGGAAAAAAAAGCAAATTGAAGGGCATGTAAGCAAAAAGCACAAAGTAACTGGATTTTATTTGTTTCATTATAATTGGAATGATTTTGGGGAAAGGATAAAATATGCCACCCATCTACTTCTGAGGAAGACAATTCAAACATTCCATTCAATAAATAAAATAATAAAAACAAATTTTAATTTCTTGATAGAGTTAAGAGAGTCAAAGAGAAGGGAGGAGTACACATGCAAGGAGACCACACACAGCCACACAGAAAGAGATAAAGAGAGGGGCCCTCTGTGGGAAGAGAACACAGGAACATTACCACGGATGCAGGAAAAGCTGAAAGCAGGCAGACTGCTGCAGAAATCTGCCTCATCCTTGGACCTCCAACTCTGGATCCTCAAAACCCAAGAAGCTTGTGCATGCTTCCCACGGAGCAAACATCCTTGTCGCTTGAGGCCACATGCTGTCTGTGGGCTGAAACCTGGTCACACACCAGAGGGGACCCAAGGCCAGCCTTCCCGTCTTCTTACTTCTTTGGCCAGATTAATAAAATATACTTCTACCAATTTCCATGAGAAAGAATGCTCTGTTATTACCAATTCTCTCACTTGTAAACTGTCAAATAGAATTTTAATACTTTTCACACATACACACACACACACACACACACACACACACACACATACATGTGAATTTACTCCAATAATTGATGTGATTATTAAGGAGGAAATGGAGAAAGAAGGGAGTTGCCAGTTTTACGAATATCTTTTATCAAATGAGCTCATTGAGGATGTAACCTCTGAGAAAAATACCTCAGAGAGAAAGAGATGAGCAACAAAAGAAACTGGCTGAAAGCAACAGCAGCTAAAAGCTGGGAAGAACAGCAAGATGCCCAAGGAATGATCTAGAAACCGGGCATGTGAGAGCAGTAGTCATTGCACCTTACACTGAGATCACCCTTGTGCTAAGGCCTAATACTTTAAAGCTACATTTAGAAGATGCATTTAAAGATAAACTGTCATAAGTGTGTGCCATCCAGTAGTTTTCTTTTAAATATCTTTATTGAGCCAGGTGAGATGGTGCATACCTGTAATCCCAATATTTGGGAAGCTGAGACAAGAGGATCACAGGCTTAAGGCCAGACTCAGCAACTTAGTGAGTCCCTGCTTGAAAATAAAAAATAAAATAAACTAGGCCTGAGATTTTAGCTTGAAGGTAGAATACCTTTGGGTTCAACCTTCAGCATATGTGTTTGTGTGTATATACACACATACATATCTATGTATGTGTGCATATATTATATATAGAGAGATGTATATGTATGTATGTATAGACATACAGATAGATAGATGTATAGTGACACATATAAACTACACATATTTAAAGTATAACATGAATCACTGTTACCAAATAATGAACATACTCATCACTCTGAAAAGTTTCTTCTCACCACTTTGTAATCCCTCCCTCTAACATCTCTCAGCTCCTTTCTTCAGGCTACCACTAGTCTCTTTTCTTTCAGTGTACAAGATGTGCATTTCTTAGAACATTATAAAATTGTATTATACAGTATTCACTCCTTTTGGGGGTAGGGCTCACTTCTTTCCCTCAGCATAATTATTTTGACATTCATTTATGATGTGGCATATGTCAGTAGTTTCTATTTTTATTATTGAGTAGTAGTCCATTGACTGGATAGCCTGCATTTAGTTTTTGTATTTACTTATTAGTGGACATTTGGGCTGTTTTCCATTTTTGGACTATTATCAATAAAGTTCCTAAGAGCATTCATGTACATGTCTTAGATGAACAAGTGCTTTCATGTCTCTTAGATAAGTATCTGGTGAAAGGGCTACATCATCTAATAGGTATGTTGAACTTTATAAGAAGTTCAACTTTTGCCTGATTTTTTTTTCCAAAGTGATTGTGTACCATTTTACATTCCCTCAGTAGTGTATAGAAGGTCATTTTGCCCACCAATACATGGTGTGGTCAGCTTTTAAAATTTTAGTCATCCTAAAAGGTGTGCAGAGGTATCTCATTGTAACTGGAAGAAAGGGTACTAAATTACTTTATTGAAAGGAACAATATGCGATCAAGAATGTAAGTGTGTGTTTTGGTAACTTACAGAAAAGGTAAAGTAAACCCAAGTGCACACACTACCTTGGTGACCCAGGAAGTCACCCCTATGATTCTGGGAAATCAACCTAAATCTTAACCTACTGTATCACTGTTTCCCAGGGTGACCTTTCTGGACAGGCTCCAGATTCCAGGACCCTCGTCTTAGGCAAACTGGTTACAGTGGTCGCCCATTTCTTTTATGGATTTCACCTGTTCGTGCAGGTAATGAACTTCAGTGATGTCACACAGTGGAGATCTGTTTTTGTCAGTGGCCCTTCAGCACTGTTCCAATAGTGACAGCGTCATGCTTCCTTCAAGTGGAGCACTCTATTGTGTTCAGCACACTCTCCCATTGGTCATGGTCTGGTCTCTTGACATTGTAAATGAAGATTAGGTCACTCTCTTGATTCTTTGGCTTTATGAATTTCTCAGCATATCCACTCTCCTTATGAGAAAGTATTTGATAAAGTTCATGCAAGCCACATCATCACAGCCAAATTAGTGAGACAGGGACAGGTAGACAGTGGCGGCGGCATAGAGCTCTAGGTTGATCTGGCAGTTGATGGCAACCTCAGAGTCCTGGGGATAGTTCTTGTGTAGCTGGAGGGGGGGAGGGGACCAGCCATCTTAGCAGGTGACAGGTAATAGAGGCTGTCCAAAAGATCTAGGAGGAGGTGTCGGAGGGCTGACTCTGAGCAGCCGGCAGTGAGTTGGGGGTTAGTGCAAGAAGAGTCAGTTCCATGATGGAAACTCAGTTGAAACAGGAAGCCAAAGTGGCCTCTGCAAAGAACCTCTGGCCTACTTCCTTGCAGTTTTACTTTGTATTTCCCTGAATATATGGAGCATCTCTTGTGCTTATTTGCCATTCATGAATCTTCTTAGGTAAAGTGTCTGTTCAAAATTTTTGGTTATTTTTTTAAAGAGCCTTTTTAAAAACTTATTGTTGAATTTTAAGTGCTCTTTATATGTTCTAGATTCTAGACTTTCATTAGATGAATGCTTGGCAAAGATTTTTTTTCCTAGTCTTGGTTGTTTTTCCATTGTTTCCAAAGAACAATATTTTTTGTATCTTTATGAAGTTCAGTTTACTTAATTGTTCTTTTCTTGATTATAGTTTTGGTGTTGCATCTAAGAAATCTTTGCCTAACCCAAAACACAAATGTTTTCCCATATTTTCTCTTTTAGAAGTTGTATAGTTTTAGGTTTGATGTTTGAGTTCATGACCTATTTTTAATTAATTTTTGCATAGGATGTGACATATGGATCAGTTTTCTTAAAAACTTATTTACTTATTGCACATGGATATCCACATGTGTCAGCATCTTTTGTTAAAAAGACCATCCTTTCATCATTTATTTTTGCACACTTGTTGAAAATCAGTTACTTCTACACTATCTTTTTTGATTGTTCTATATTCTGTATTTGTACAAACACCATACTCTCTTAATTACTATAGCTTTATAAATCTTAAAATCATATAGTGTTAGTACTCTAACTTTGTATTTTATTTTCAAAGTTAACTATTCTAAAAGACTGATATCTTAAAACCCACAAAAGCCAAAACCTAGCATTTCCTCCCAATTATTATGTTACCAAAGGACTTTTAATAAAAAATTAAGTTTAGGTACAAATAAATGCATATGAATTAATGCTAGCCATATAGTAGTTCCACTATCCCATGTCCAGAAGTTGTATTATTAGAAGGTTCTGCCAAGAATAGTGTACAAACTGTTGGAAGAACCAACTTGATTAAGAGGGAATTAAAGCTTAAGATGGAAAATAAGAAAATAAGATAGTATTGGATTAATTTAATTCATATTCTAAGCCCGAAGCTTCTGTATTCAGGTCCCTGAAACAACTTGTAAATATTATCTTTAAAGTGCTGGTAGAACATTTCTAAAAAGGCTAGAAAGAAACCTTAACACCAGCAATCAGCCCAAACTGTCTTGCTTTACAAGGAGAGAAAGATACCACAAGCTAAACAATTACTTGATTTCTGGAAATATTCAAGGACATAACAGTAAATAATTATTTTTATTTTAAAGATATCTTTATATTTTGTATGTTTTTTAAAAATTTTCTGCTCATGTTTTCTTGAAGTAATAATAAACCTAACAGGACCCAGGAAGC
>PVLC010046345.1:0-11463 GCA_004027655.1 Graphiurus murinus | reverse complement strand
TTCTTGTACCTTCTCCCAGATTATCTAACAGGAGGCCAAATTCTATTAGTCCTTTCAATACTTTTAGTTACTTGTGTCACTTTTCCCATGGTATACATTCTCTCTTGCAGCAATGAATAATAAACCAGCTTGTCAGCTACAAGTCTGTTTACAGTGAACTTTGAGTAGAAGGTATTGGCAAAACTGATCAAACTACTGAGCAAAATTTGCATAGTAGCATACAAAGATAAAAATCATTCTCGACTACATGAGCAGTTTAAGAAGATATATAGGTAAAGGGTAACATGTAAGAAGGAAATGAAGAATTATCTAATGTAGTTAGACTCTCAAGTGTGTAAATTTTCATCTAATACAGTATAAGCATAATAAACTGTACAATAAAATTTAGATAAAACATGGCAAAGAAACACCAATTACATAATTAAGTGGAATGAATGTATATTTACCAGTTGGCTAGTATAGATGCAGTTGTGACTGTTGAAAGACTGGAGATTATAATAAGGATGAAATGAATGAGGCTGATGCCACAAAATTTTTAAAAATGTGACTTAATTACATTTTTATCGATGTAGTTTTCTGCATCCAGTATAATGAAATAATCAGAAACATGGTCAACTGGAAAATCATCTTAATTACAGAAATACAGTACATCTTTTGGAAACAATTCAAAAGTGGGGACAAAATTATAAAAAGGAAGAAAGTAGCATTTGTTTTTTGCTTATTTTCTAAAATGCTTCCTTTGCACTCCACATTTCAACCCTATTTTAGGTAACATTTTTAGCCTAGTTAAAGAAATGTTCCCTGCTTTTCTTATAAGTTGATTGAAGTCAGGGGCAGGCAGATATTTTGCATTGCATTAAGCAATGGCAGTAAAGAATACACACATGCACATTGGTAAATCTATTTGGCATTCCTTCTTGCACACTGTGTGTGAGTGTGTGTGTATGCAGGTAATTGTGTACATATGACAAACCTAAAAGATTGTCTTTTAAAATCTGAGAGAAATTCAACCATCATCGTATAAGAGCAGCATGTACAAGAAATCTATTTTTTTTTAGCGATCTAAACAAAAAACAGACTATTCAAGTGGCCCAATAAAATAAGGACTATAATTATACCACTGTCAAGTATACACTAGTGTCTAAAACTTCTCATCCCAAGAAACAACTCCACCCCAGTTCAACTATGTTAGGGCTTTGATATTTAAGAATGAATAAAATATTTCTTACCTGTAGGCAGTTTATTGATAGTTATCATACATATATGTCATATACTAACTTAGAATTATAATACGTAAAGCATAAAACAACCAGGCCTTGATCACCCACCAAAAAGGTGGCTATAGTTAATATTAAAAACTTTTTATATTTCCATGTAGTATGCATTTAGATTTTCTTAGTCTTTTACATTAGAACTTTATTTGATGTTCCTAGGACATAGTCTAAATTACCAGGAACATAATAATAAAAATATATATTAAGAAGATGCCTTTTTAAAAAATTCATTTAGTGATGAGGAGGAAGATGGCAACAGAGTACTATCCTAAGGCAAGCTTGTCTGTAATTCATCTCTGGAGCTCTGAGTTGAGCAACATCCCACAACTCAGACTACCTCATGGGAGGTGGGAACTAAGATAGAGAAACTCAAGAATATCTACAAGGGTGCTTTTAAACACCAAGGTGAAAAAGGAAAAAGAAGCAGCAAATTCCTGAACAGGCAGAGACACAAGAACAATAGCCAGCCCTCCCTAAAAGCAGGAACTTTGGAAGCCCACTAAAAGTTCATATCTCTGTGCTCCACAGAGAGTGAGGGCACAAGGCACAGAATCGCACAGCCCCATGGTGGCACCAGACAGTTAAAGATGACCAAACCCATCATCCCATCCCTCCTATCTCCCTGGACCCATTGCATGAACCAGCAGCAGAGTTGAGTGCTCCATCTACAAGGAGGAGAGTGCAGACCCTGCATTGTGGGTAACTGAAAAAAGAACATAAAACGACAGAGTGGGAATACATGGCACAAAAATATAAGGAAAATGCTTGGCTTGGAAGCTGTAAACCAACCGTATCTTTTCCATGAAGAGTGCGGACTTCCCATGCTTCCTTTGGGAAGGACCTTGCACTTGGGGCCCAGTGCTCTGCACCTGCCCTGACAGAGGGAGACCCCAGTCTAGGGTCTTGCCAGAGGACCTAAGTCTGTAGCTGCAGACTGACTGCTTTTTCACAGGTTTCCAAGCAAAGGGAACACTTGACACCCTAACCCCAGCCTAGAACAGCCTTTTACCCAGTAGCATGCAGTTAGTGCCAGCCCCTCTGTGCACCTACACTGTTCTCTGCCTCACTAACAAAGTAGAAAACCCTGCAGGCAGGAGAGCAGGCTTGACCAGACAGAAATGGCAGAAAACTATAAGAATTCCTTTTAAAATCAGGAACAAGACAGGGATGCCCACTATCACCACTACTCTTCAATATAGAATCTCAAGAAACTCTAGCCAAAGAAATAAGGCATCAAAAGGAAATAAAAAAAAAATACAAATAGGAAATGAAGAACTGAAATTATGACTATCTGCAGATGACATGATCTTATACTTAGAAAACCCAATAAAGTCCACCAAAAGACTTTTAAAATTGAATGCCGGGCGTGGTGGCGCACGCTTGTAATCCCAGCATTCGGGAGGCTGAGACCGGAGGATCCGGGTTCGCGGCCAGCCTCAGCTACCTAGTGAGGCACTCCGCAACTTAGTGAGACTCGGTTTCAAAATAAAGAATAAAAAATAGGTCTGGGGGTATAGCTCGGAGGTAGAATGCCCCTGAGTTCAATCCCCAGTACTGAAAAAAAAAAAAAAAAAAAAAACTGATTAACAAATTCAACAAAGTGTCTGGGTATAAAATCAATCTAAAAAAATCAGAGGTTTTTTATATGCCAACCATAAATCCATTGAAAAAGAAATCTGGAAAAAATTTCCACTCACAATAACCTTAAAAACAATAAAACACTTATCCCTTGGTTAGGAGGTAAAAGACCTCTACAAGGAAAATTTAAAAACATTGAAGAAAGAAATTGAAGAATATCTTAAAAGGTGAAAGGATCCCATATGCTTTTGGATAGGCAGGATAAATATCATTAAAGTGATATTCTTCAAAAAGTGGTCTACAAGCGGGGAGTGGTGGTACATGCTTGTAATCCCAGTACTTGGGAGGCTGAGGCAGGAGGATCCGGGGTTGTGGCCAGCCTCCAGCCTCAGCTACTTAGTGAGGCCCTCTGCAACTTAGTGAGACCCTGTTTCAAAATAAAGAATAAAAAATAGGACTGTGGGTGAAAAGCACAACAAATAATAAATGCTGATGAGGATGTGGAGAAGTGGAAACTCTGATATACTGTTGATGGGATTGCAAATTAGTGCATCTGCTTTGTGAAACAATGTGAAAGATCCTCAAAAGAATGGGATTAAACTTATCACATGACCCAGCTATATCACTCCTGCGTATTTCTCAAGAGAATTGAAAACAAACTATCATAGTAATGCAAGCATATCTGTTTATAGCTGCACAATTCATAAATGCCAAACTATGGAACCAGGTGAAATATACATCAACAGATGAATGGATTACAAAATTATGGGATATACACACAAAGAGTTCTACTCAGCCATAAAGAAGAATAAAATTATGTCATTTGCAGGGAAATGGATGGAACTGAAGAATATTATGCTAAGTGAGATTAGTAAGCCACAAAAACTGAAAGTTTGGGTATTCTCCCTCATTTGAAAAAGATAGGGACATGGGAGGGACTCCAGACAAAGGAGAAACCTTAATGGAGTGAGGAAGGGGACCTAACTGAGGGAGGTTGGAGGGTGGAGGAAGACTTGAAGAGGGAAACACTTCAATGGACATGATGTATATATACAAACAGAAATTTTGGGAGGGAGAGGTAGTAGGATTGCATTTGAGGGAAAGCTCGAAATGTATTATGTGCATATATGCCTCTGCTTCATCAAGATGAAGTAGAACTTCATCAAGATATATGATTATAATGCACCAATAAAAATAAATAAATAAAAATGCACTTAAGAATATTATAAGAAACCCTATTAAATTCTTTATGGAAATTTAAATCTATTTTATATGATATTTCCCAGATATATATGCAGATCTATTTTAGTAACTTCCAGGAAATATAATTTCCTTTTCTGTGTTCTTTTAAATTATATTAATGATGTGATCAAGGACACAGAAAAATGTTTAACTGAAGAGTAATCTTTGCACTTGACTTTTTCATGGACCAATTGATATACTCATTTAGCTTCATTTCTGGAGTAGCACAGTCCTCAGGGATTTGGCTCAGGATTATCTTGCAATTTTCAACTTCTTGCACATTTACACCCATTTTTCAGGACACAAAATATATTTTTTGAATGGAAACAAGCCTCAATCTACAACAGTAAATGTAGAAAAAAAAGCTAAGATTTCATAGGTATGAATTTGTTGAAAAGTAGTGTCATATTCAGGTATAAACCTCAGGAATACAAAAATGTCACACATTAGTCATTTAAATCAGGCACAACCAAGAAAAAAAAAAGCACAAAGTCATTACATTTCACAAAACACTATGTTTCTGTGTTGAATTTGTAACACTATGTTAGACGTAGAATCCTTTCTAACCATTTTGTTGAGACATCACACACATAGAGCTTACCCATTTTAAATGCTCAATTCAATGACTTCGTAACAATAAAAAAAATCCAATTTTAGAACCTTCCCATCTCCCTCAGATCCTTCCAGTCCCTTTACAATCACTGTTTTCTATTCCCAGCTCCAGTAAACCACTAATCTCCTTTCTGTATCTATTGATTTACATACAGGTAGAATGATAAAACATGTTTATTGGCCAATCATATATATTTAAATGAAATGCCTATTCTAATATTTTTTCATGTTTGTTGGGCTAAGATTTTCTTTGTAAATTTAGGATACAAATAATTTTTCATATCTTAGTTATAAATATTTTCTGCCATTACATAATTTGCTTTTTATTTTCCCCATGATGTTTTTTGAAATTAATTGTTAATTTTAATGGAGTTTAATATGTCATTAATTTCTTTAGCAGATTATATTTTTATCATCATAACTTAGAAATCTTGAACCCAAATAATAATTTTTTTTTATAGTGGGGATTGGACCAGGGACATTCTACCTCCAAGATACACTCCCAACCCTATTTTAATTTTCATTTTGAAGAAGGTTCTTGCTAAATTGCTAAAGGTCTCTCTAAGTTGATCATATTGTATTCAAATCAGCAATCCTATTGTACTGACCTCCCAAGCACTGGGATTACAGGTATGTGCCACCACGCCTGACTTCAAGTCATAGATTTATTTATTTTTTTTGTTTTCTTATAAAATATTTATAGCTTTAGATATTACAATAAGATCTATCACCCTTTTAAACTAACTTTTGTATATGTTGTGAAGTAAAGATAAACATCTGGATGTGATTATCTAATTAGCCCAGCACCGTTGATTGAAAAGTACATCTTTTCCTCACTGAATTGTGCTGACTCCTTTGTGCAAAATCATGCACCTCAAATAAAGGAGTTAACTTTTGGATTATCAAATTTGTTATACTAATATACATGCAGACATGGGTAATCTTCTTTCATTACCAAAATGTACAAATTATCATAGCTTTAAAAATGCCAAGTGATCAAAGTGAGTAAATAATTTTATGCAAAGCCTACAGATAGTAACATAACATAAACTTAAACAATCTTACTAACATTGGAACAAATTCAAAACTTAAAAAGTGCTGAGATTCAAATGAATACTTATTAAAGTAGGATAATGAATTAATGAGCATAAAATTGAGTTTAAATTTAGACTTTGCTATTTGAGTCCTGAAGAGAAAAATAAACATTGTTAACAAAAAATACAATATAGTATAGTGGATGAAACTCCCAAAGGAGCAAGAAAAGAGGATAAACAACATGAAATAGTGGAGAACCAATACAGTGAGATGAATGCATATTCTGTCAAAATGGAAATATAGCATAAGAAGCATGTCTAGTTGAATAAAAGGATCTGAAAAGAGAATGTAAAAATTATTGGAGAATTTTACTATTTTGTTTTGGCTAAATAACAAGGCTATATAAATTTGATATGATTAAATAGCTTTATAATTTTTTTTTTTTTTTTTTTTTGCGGTACTGGGGATTGAACTCAGGGGCGTTCTACCTCGGAGCTACACCCCCAGCCCTATTTTTTATTCTTTATTTTGAAACCGAGTCTCACTAAGTTGCGGAGTGCCTCACTAGGTAGCTGAGGCTGGCCGCGAACCCGGATCCTCGGGTCTCAGCCTCCCAAATGCTGGGATTACAAGCGTGCGCCACCACGCCCGGCTAGTTTTATAAATTTCATGTTTGTTTTTGCAAATTTGTCTAACTTTCATTCAATAATTTTTTCTTTGAAAACTCAAATTTATAGTTATTGAATATGAATTTATTTTAAATAGTAAAAATTTATGAAAAAGTCTACTTTATATGTGCATTATGTGTATGTATTTGTGTGTGTATGTGTGTTTGTGTGTATGTGGTAACCAACACTAATAGAAACAATGTTGGAAACGCTTCATAATTTTATTGGGTAGCAAACCTCAGCATTTGAGGAACAAGAGTTGAGGGTCAGAAGTATGTATTTTAGGTAAAAGCTCAGATTTATTGCATCCAAAAGAGGACTCAGTAATCATGAGGCCATAGAGAATCTCTCCTCAACAGTAGCCCTTACATTTTTTTTTTTTTTTTTTTGCGGTACTGGGGATTGAACTCAGGGGCATTCTACTTCTGAGCTATACCCCCAGTCCTATTTTTTATTCTTTATTTTGAAACAGGGTCTCACTAAGTTGTGGAGTGCCTCACTAGGTAGCTGAGGCTGGCCGCGAACCCATATCCTCCAGTTTCAGCCTCCCGAATGCTGGGATTACAAACGTGCGCCACCACGCCCGGCTTAGCCCTTACATTTTTAATGGTGTATTTTTTAATCTTCTATTTCTTGCACTTCATGTTACTTTGATTCACCTATACCTCATTTCTATTGCACCAATTATCCTAAATATCTACTTCTCTCATCTCTCCTATTGTCTTTTGAGTATGTCTTTAGTCTTGGATGGAGTCTAGTTATTTTCAAGGGATAAAATGTTACTGGAGATTAGGATCTCAGCACTACAGACCAGCTGTTGGTAAGAAACTCAAGGGACAACTAACACATGAATGGCATATCACTCTGTCCTCTGAGGTAAAGATAACACCACTTAGTGTTTTTTCCTACTCTGCAAAGAAATAATGAGAGCCAACCTGGGACCTGCAACAATAGATTTTATATAAAGATGTCTGCAGAAACACACTACTCTTCAATATCCCAACACATCCTCACATTCTCTGTGTAACAATCCAAAGTCTAATATCAGGAGCTTTCATAGATGGGCACTAAGATATAAGATATTATGTTCTATTTTGTGCATGGGAATTGAAACGAGGTGGGAGGGGTGTTCTACGTCTGAACATAGCACCCCCAGCCTTACTTATTTTTTTGAAACAGGGTCTTGATAAGTAGCTCAGGCTGGCCTCAAAACCTACAATCCTCCAGTCTTGGCTTCCTCAAGTACTGGGATTGCAAGTGTATGGCACCATGCCTGGATAGCTATAACAGTGTTTTACTGACCAAGGTGAATATATATATATATATATATATATATATATATATATATATATTCATATATATAGTTCTCCTAATAATATATATAAATATAATATATATTAATATATTTAATATATAATATATTAATTATATATTAATATATTTAATATATAATAATATAATATATAATATATATATTGTTCTCCTAATAATGTGTTACTATGAGAGACAGAGCAGAAATATTTACTTACGAGATTATTACATTTTTTTTTTTTTTTTTGCAGTACTGGGGATTGAACTCAGGGGCATTCTACCTCTGAGCTATACCCCCAGCCCTATTTTTTTATTCTTTATTTTGAAACCGAGTCTCACTAAGTTGCGGAGTGCCTCACTAGGTAGCTGAGGCTGGCCTCGAACCCGGATCCTCCGGTCTCAGCCTCCCGAATGCTGGGATTACAAGCGTGCGCCACCACGCCTGGCTAGGTTATTACATTTTGAAGTCTTATACAAATGTGTGTTTATGTTTATTTGACTTTAACAATTATATTTTCATTTTCTGTATCTTCTATTATTCCCCTGTGATTATCCCACCACTTCACATGTTGTCATACTGTACTGAACTGTTCTTGAAGTTGAATGTAACTCGTACTCCTTTTTCATTTAGATATTGGAGGTCAATTGAGATGGTGCTCACTGAGCTAATGATAGCTAATGTGTAGAGGAATCTTTCTGAGTTAAACCACACTGCATTCAATTCACAGTGCTGAGTTTGTGATGGCATTATCACAAAGTTGTCACTGTAGAAAGAATATCTACCATCTTTTTTAGCAAAAAAAAAAAAAAAAAAGTACTGCCTCACCTCATGATGTTAATAAAAAAAGAGAAAAGTGTAATGAATCTTGCAAATGTGAGGTTTCACAATATGGTTGTAAATAACTTGATTTCTAAATTAATATCTCTCTCCAAGATGAAAACACGATTGCCTTCCATAAGTAAACTTAGCAATAACCAATTTATTGTAAAACTTTCTGTATGTGATGTTGTTTTGACATTTTATAAAAATCTTTCTTGCTGGTATCTTCCTGTGCCAGCCGATTCTTAGGAAAAGCAAAGGACTGAGCATGTCTCTAAGACGTACACAAACCAGAGTCATGCATTCTTCACCCAGCCCAAGCAATGGCAATATTCCTCTGATTCATCATGTCCAGGGTAGGAGTTCAAAACCCTCCAGAATTATTCAGACTGGCCAATTCTAAACTGCTCACCCTGCTCTGTCTTGCCTTTCCCCAAAGAACCCCAGTAAAGGCAATTGCCAGAGATTTCCCTTACTCCTGTGTTCTGCCTCCTGCCCACATGATGCCTTCCTCACCTATCCCAGGATGCAGGGCCATGCTCTAGGACCCAAGTAACCAGCACTTCCTCCCTAACCCTTTCCTGTGCCTTCTCTTGTGGCTGTACCTGATTGACCATCTCACAGGAAAAGTATGAAACAATCAACTATAATTTTCAGTGATTGCATCAACAAGCATAATGATATCTTTTAAGACACAACTCTGTAGTTATCTGTGAGATTTGGATGTTTGCTTTTATGAAACAATTCACAGTTTTTAGAAGATACAATTTCATTGATTCTCCTTGCTGATTATATGTGGATTAACTCACTGTTTTGAGAGAAGGAACATTTGCTAGAGGGACTTATTTCCCACATACTTAGAAATTTTGAGAAGTCAAATACAGCAGCCATTAAAAAGTACTAATATAGCTATATGGTATTATATACAGGTATTCTCATAATGTAATGTTGAATGAGAAAAGCAAGTCACAGAAAATCACCAGACTCCCTTCTTTTGCATGTATCTGTGTGTACGTGGCTCTATTTAAGTTTCCATTACTATAATGAATAATATAAGAAGACATTTACATACTTCCTAACAAAAGATTGGCAATAGAAGCTAAAACATAAGGTGAAGAAGAAAAGAGGAGGCAACCAGAAAGAAAAAGACCTGCTAAATCATATACTGCAGGTTAATAACTCCCCATACATTCCCTGTGTATACTGAAGTTCTAGAAGTATAGTCCTAATGTACTGACAGGCCACATTCATGCTATGCTCTGTGCAGGAATGAGATCAATGTGAACCTTACCTCTCATTCATCATCTGGAGTAAAGAGGGCTTTTTTATGCCTGTGTCCCTAAGATGCTCTTGTAAAAAAAAAAAAAAAAGATAGGAAGGAAAAAAGAAAGAAGGAAGGAAAGAAAGAAAGAAAAGAGCTTTTTAAAAAAATTCAGCCCAAAGTTCTTCAATCCATAATCCTCTAGCACAAATTCATTGGTGCCTGGCTGGGAAATGATTACCAGTGATAGGCAGAAGTGCTATCTTTTGCAGTTCTTTCTAACTCTCTAACTCTCCCTGGCACCTGTGTAGAATTTCTTCTTTTTCTTTAATCTTTAAAAAATGTCCCTCTTGCAAATAACTCCTGATGTGCTTACCAACTGTTCATCAGACAAGTCTAGAAACAGGCTGAGTCAAAATCTTATGACACTATAGTCAGTCATAAAGGAATATAATATAAAATAGTGGTAGAGAACATAGCTCTCTAAAGCTCCACTGCCTGGTGTAAACCCTTGCTCCTTCATCTATTTCTTTTAGGACCATCAGCAAGCTATGCAATTTTTCTTCTCTAATTTCTTCATCCATAAAATGAAGATGATTATAGCACCTATAGAAAAAATGAGTTAGCTTATGTAACTTTTAGGAAATTTCCGAGGGTGGATGACAGTAGATAATATTTAAGTATTAGAAATGCCAAGCATTAGATAATGTTAAGTGGTAAACATTAAATAATATTAATATTTCTCTAACATTTGGACAATCACTGTGAACGTAACTCTCTGTGAGTCATACTAATGGGATATAAGCTGGGTGGTGTCTGCTTACAGAAAAAACTAGATAATGCATTGAACTTTCCCCCCAGATCTCTGCATGTTCCAAACAATTACATGCATTGATTGGAAAGGAGCACCAATTAATTTATTCAACTATGAGTGGTATCTAAGACTTCTACGTGCTCATGTACTCAACAGTTATTCATTGCAATCCTAACAGGCTATGATTATGCTAGAGCCTTAGAACACACTGATGAAAAAAATTAGCCCCCACCATCAAGAAATAGATAGTTTAAGATGAGAGTAAGACAGTGATGACCAGACAGGGTTATGGAGGGAGAGGATGGGAAGGCTTGATGGATAGTAAGTTACAGTTTAACAGGAGTAAGAATTTCTGGCATGCTATTGCACAGTGGAGTGGATACAGACAATGACAATGTACTGTATATTTTAGAAAGATAGGAGAAAGAATATGAGGTGTTTTCATGGTCTAAGAAGATAACATGTTTAACCAGCTATATGTGTCAAGCACTATGTATGACATTATTGCTAATCATCACAAAAATTCTTTAAGACAGAATATATTATACAGAATCCACTCATTAAGGCAACTGTAATAACGAACAACATACATTCTAGATTGTGCATCAAGAAGTTCTACCACACTTGAGGAATAAAAGCCTTGTTTTGATTTTTTTTTAAACTGGTGAATTTATTTTGCTGTTTTAGTATTCACTGGGATTTGATGAGCTACTTTCAAAATCTTTTGGTTTTCAGTGAATGCCTACTTGGTAATGTGGAGCCAAGCAGAACATATGCCCTGTAGCTGCTTATAGACGTCTCTGGGAGGAATGAAGAAATGTGAGTTAGTCAAATGTAAACTAGGGAGC
>PVLC010046344.1:0-11491 GCA_004027655.1 Graphiurus murinus | reverse complement strand
AAATAATAATAGAACAAGAAACAGAAAATAATGAGAACTTAGCATTAAATTGCAAAGTTGTACTATTCTTTTGTAAATTTGCATGTACTATGATTTCTTTATACCATGGAATTTAGTAATATGTGAGTTTTCAGCAAAGCTTAACCATGGATTCAGTTAATGCAGGAATAAAAATCTCAATAAAGAAGAAAATAACTTGAAAGATATGGTGGCACACACCTGTAATCCTAGTACTTGAGAGACTGAAACAGGAGGATCACAGACCCAAGGCCAGCCTCAACAATTTAGGGAGTTGCCTATTTCAAAATAAAAAAATAAAATAGAGCTGGAATGCAATTCAGAGGTTGAGCAACTCTGAGTTCAATCCCCAGGACCACCAAATAAATAAGTAAAATTAAATTAAATGAAGAAGTAGATTTCTTAATAATGAAGGAAGAGATAGTTCTTCAGTAAGCTTCTAATTTGAAAAAGAGCAAAGTCTGAAGGGAGGGTGTATATGTGACAACAGTCTCCTGGGGAATATTTTAAGAGTGTCATGCTAACGCAATAAGGGAATATAGGGTAGGTTAGAAAAATACTAACATCCATTGGAAATCCCAATATCTAGATTACAGTCTACCTGAGTTTATGATACACTAGAGTTAATAATTATTTCTAATTGTTTCTCAGAATACATCTTTAAATAGCCTTTGCTTCTAAGATTATTCATCTTAAAGGAAATTAAGGAGGTTATCGTCTTTGTTATCTTTGAGGGAGAAAATGTTTTGAGCAATGTAATTGCTGTGTATGACTGTCTTTTATTGTCTTATTAATCATAGTAGTAATGAGTACTACCCAGGAAACTTTACTTTGAATCATTAAGTGAATAACCCCTGTCAGCCTTACAGGTTCCCTAATTCATTCTTCCTTCTTCACTGTTAATATCTCACTGTGCAATTACAGCTCCCAATCCTTGTGCAGCTAATGACGGCAGAGGTCCCTGCTCTCACATGTGTCTGATCAATCATAACAGGAGTGCGGCCTGTGCCTGCCCACACCTGATGAAGCTTTCCTCTGACAAGAAGACCTGCTATGGTAAATTCCTTACAGTTCTCACCCAAAGTCCAAATTGATTTCTCTCAAATTGTATTAGATTTTACTCAACAGAAAAAAGAGGATTTTAACATCTTTAAAAGCATCTTAGGTGTTGCTATTTGCAGCAAGTATTGATGATTCATCTACTGGAGAGACTGAGACAATTGTAAAATATGTGATATTTTGCACTTTGCTACTTATTGCCTTACTCATTTTTTCTTGCTACCTTTTTATTTGGGGTGTTAACAGAATTTATCTCTGCAAAACAGGGAGATGTGTAAGTGAAAGTGCATTATCAAAAAATGGTAATGTAGGTAACCTGCATAACAAAGAGGTACTTAACAGCTTTAATCTCCTGCTCCACTTTGAAAGTCACTTTAGCTTCATTTTATAGGTCACTTTAGCTGCATTTTTTATAAGTCACTTTAGCTGCATTTTTTGTTGATTGTATAATTTAGATTTGTGAAAAAAAAAAACTAAAAAGTCATAATATTTATGAATGAAAATCAGAGTATTTTAATTAGTAATTCTTTTTATTCATAATACAATTACTTAAAATGAAAGACAAAAAAGAATTACCAGAATTCATTTAGAACATTAGGTAAATATGACTTTAATTTAATACAATAATAATATATTTCAGATAGTAACAATAACCAAAAGAAAAACAAAACATAATAGTAACATATGTATGACTGTATGTCATATTTCTTCTTGATCTATTGATGTTTCACAATCTCAGTACAAGAAAAGTACCTGTGGAAGTAAAAATGATCCAATGCCTCCTACTGAAAGTTACCAAAAATTTATAAGAATTTACAATAAAGCTTTAAACTAGTTGAGCCCTAATTTTGATGGGGAAAACATGAATATGTTTTTTTAAAAAATGCTTAATTTCATTTTCTTCAATGACAGGATAGGAAAAATGCTTCTACTTTGCTTCAAAAAGCATTCAATGCAAGGCGATATTGTTATAATTACGTACAAAAATTAAGTATGGTTTTTTACATTTATAGTGTTCATGTACTTTAGCAAGTTCATTTGAAATTCTAAGATTAATTCAATTATGAGAATTTCTTGGCATTTCTTGTTAAATAAAAATGATGACTTAATGACTCTGGCTTATTTTACATTTGTTTTTATTAAGTACCACAATATAAAATAGATAAATCATTCCTGCATTAATATTTTCATCAGAGCCAGGCATGGTGGCGCATGCTTGTAATCCCAGCATTCAGGAGGCTGAGACCGGAGGATCCGGGTTCGTGGCCAGCCTCAGCTACCTAGTGAGGCATTCAGCAAGTTAGTCGGGTTCAAAAATAAAGAATAAAAAATAGGGCTGGGGGTGTAGCTCAGAGGTAGAATGTCCCTGAGTTCAATCCCCAGTACCGCAAAAAAATATATATATATATTTTTATATATATATATTTTTTCTTTTTCTTTCTTTTTTTTCATCAAACACAGGTTGTTATTTTCTGGTTTTAAAACTGTATTAAATGATTTAAGAGGTAATATTTTAGAATTTCTAGTCTGTTTAAAACTTGTCAACTGTATCAGAGAACATTTAGTTTCTGTTTCTTTTCTAGAAATGAAAAAATTTCTCCTGTATGCAAGGCGTTCTGAAATCAGAGGAGTGGATATTGACAATCCATATTTTAACTTTATCACGGCGTTTACCGTCCCTGATATTGATGATGTTACTGTGATAGACTTTGATGCCTCTGAGGAACGTTTATACTGGACAGATATTAAGACACAAACCATCAAGCGGGCTTTTATTAATGGAACTGGGTTAGAAACCGTCATTTCAAGAGGTAAATGACTTGCATGTTACAACTTTAAACATGTGTGTTACTCAATTTGTAATTATCACAAGTCTCTTTTATATTCTTCCTATATTACTCAACTCTATGCTGTTAATTAAAAGATAGTATTGGTTATTTAGGGACTCAATAACATGTCCATCCTCATAACTGTAAAATGCAATAATTAAATTGGACATAGACTGATAACTCAAAATTTACTTTTATGGGAAGAAAAAAATTCAGAATAAATCTTAAATTTTATAGATGTCTCAATAAGCAGATTTAAGGATTTATTTTTGCTGATAAGAGGCACTTTTGTACAAAGACAACATAGGACATTGAGAAGGACTGGTACCTCTTCTGACTTAAGCTTTTTATGAATTTCTTTTGCATGAGTGAAATTACTTAAACCAGATAGGGAAACAGTCCCCACCCACCTGTAACTCAGAGAGTTGAATCATAGGTCTCCCATAAATGATGAATGACCCCTTTAAGAAAATATCTTTTACCAACCATAGAAAACATAGCTGAAGCAGGACATATATGAATTGCAGTGACTGACTTACAAATAGTTAGCATTAATTATTCTAATATTTGCTTAAATTTTGGCCTATTATGATTTCTGTGTCATTTATTACTTCATTGAATGAGTTTTTATTGTACACTTACTCTTTGCCATGACTGCAAATCCAAACTTGACATAGTTTCTTAAGGAATTTAGAGAGGATTGGAAGAAAGGGTAATGAGTAATCCATATAGATTCATCAAATACACTTTGATATACATTTAAAATTTTAAATCTATCCATAGTTGATCAATGATTAACATCTTAATGAAAGCAATAAGAAGGGCAAGTTTTAAGCTAGGTATGGTGGCAAGTGCCTGTAATACCAGCTTCTTTGGAGACTTAGGAGGATTGCAAGTATAAAACCAGCTCAGCAATTTAGTGAGACCCTGTTGAAAAAATAATAATAAAATAGAAAGGGCTAAGGGTGTAGCTCAGTGATAGAGCACCCCTGGGTTCAATCCCCAATACAAACACACACACACACACACACACACACACACACACACACACACATATAGATATAGAGAGAGTGTGTGAGAGAGATTTAAATGCATACTCCTTTTCAAAAGAGTTTCCCATGTATAATCTTAGAGTGATAATTTGAGTACTATTATTAGATCATAGTAACCCTTAATTTGGCCACTATAGTGCTGTCCTATTTAGGCTATCTGATCTCACCTTAGTACTGTTAAAGCATTTATTGAATGAATTAGTTACTAATAGTTATAAGCTTGTTCAAACACTTATTTCAAACTTGCCAAAAGGAAGGATTCTTTATAAAACAAAAAATTAATGCGAAGATTTCTTTGTATAGGGTTGGGGAAAACTATAACAGTTCCTGATTGAAGGTAATTAAACTCCTTTGAAAGAAGGGTAAAAACTGTAAATAGGGTAGCGTTCTTACAAGAAAATCCATCACAGTTTAGCAGGGAAGTTTTTTTTGTTTGTTTTTTTGAGGTAGTGGAGATTGAACCCAGAGGCATTCTACCTCTGAGCTACACTCCCAGTCTTACTTTTTATTCTTTAATTTGAAACAGGGTCTCACTAAGTTGCAGAGGGCCTCACTAAGTAGCTGAGGCTGGCTGCTAACCTGCATCCTTCAGTCTCAACCTCCCAAGTACTGGGATTACAAGCATTCTCCACCACACCCTGCCAGCAGGGAAGTTTTTATGTACTTTATCATTCCTGATAAATACTTTCCAGTAGGCTCTGTGAATTGTATAGAGTGAAAGATGTATCTTAAAAAATATTTGGGAATAATTTTCTATCTAGTTTTATTAACTATTATGTAATATTGTTTGAATAGATTATCTTTGAGAAAATCACAATGACTTATTTTCATTTAGCCAACTCTATTTATAGTAGACCAAAATTTAGACAATCATATTTTCTCAGTAATATTTAATATATATATATATATTCATTAGGATGAATAATCATTAATTCAGTCATTTTGAGATATACAATATTAGGGATTTTTCTATGAGAATAAATTGAAGGAAACCAATATAAACTGAATAGTAGAGATTATAGAATGAGAGAGATGTACTTATATATGTTGAAGGAGTTAAAGAAATTGGAAGCAAATCCTGTCAACCTTTTTTTTCTAATACACTTTTATTGGTGCATTGTAATCATACATCATAATGAAGTTCAGACTAATAGATACACACATGCACACAGCACTTGTGAAGCCTTCTCCCAGCTCCCTCCCTACTCCCTCCCTTTTACTGTATGGACATGATGTTGACATTGGCATTAACAATTTAATATATGTATACAATGTCAATTGAAGTGTTTCCTTCATCAAATCTCCCTTCCCTTACTGAATTTCCATCTTTAAAACCCTCCTCTGTCACTCCACTGGGATTTCTCCTTCTTTATCTAGAGTCCACTCTTATACACCAATTTCTCCCTAGCTTTAATATATGACATAAAACTTATTGCTCTTCATTTTTGTGACTGAATAATCTCATTTAGAAAAAATATTCTCTTATTCTACCCATTTTCTTGTGAATGATATAATTTTGTTCTTTATGGCTGTGTAGAATTCCATTGTGTGTATATCCTATAATCTTATAATCTATTCATCTGTTAATGGATACCTAGGCTAGTTCAATAATCTGGCTATTGTGAATTGTGCAGCTATAAACATGAATATGCATGTATCACTATAATACTCTGGTTTCAATCCTTTGGGGATCTTATGGTAGTTCCATTCCTACTCTTCTGAAGAAACTTCACAATCTCCAAAATCCCTGCACTAACTTGCAATCCCACCAACAATGTGTAAGACTTCCTATTTCCCCACATTCTTGCCAGTATTTATTATCCTTTGTACTCTTTATGATTGACATTCTAACTGGGGTTAGGAGGAACCTCCGTATCTTCCTGATTACTAATGATGTTGAACATTTTTTCATATATTCATTGGTCATTTGTATTTCTTTTGTGAAATGTCTGTTTAGTTCACTTGCCCATTTTTTATTGAGTTATTTGCTTTTTTTAGTGTCATCCTTCTAAGGACAAGTTGTTGATTTTTATGTTAATGCTCAAAATTGGGACTCTAGGAAATGTTTTAAGGAAGGTGAAACATGAATAGCTTTGCCTTTGGAAAAGGTCAATGTAGCTATTTTGTCTAGTAGAGTTCTGGCAGGGGTGGGGGACAAGATAGATAAGCACTGAACTCTAGAAGATATGGCTCTCTTGAGAGATGGTAGTAGCCTGGGGTGAGAAAAAGAGAAAAGGAGGGATATGGACAGATTATAGAGATATCAAAGAGCACAAGTATAAAGGAACTTAACAAATAATTGGACCTGAACATAGAGAAGCAGGCTTCTCCAGGATGACTCCCCCACTTCAGGCTCACTTCACAGGATGCTTGGTATTGCCTTTATCTTTCTTCCAGAGTAAAACCTTGTTAAGGGCTGATATATCTTTCCATTAATAACAAACCTTAAGATGAGCTTTTGACAGTTCTGCTTCTGAACTCATCAAAGTATCTCAAATCCCACAGTAATTGCACTTTATTTCATTCTTTCATCTTTTAGGTCCCCTTTGAGTGACTCTGTGGAGATCTTATTCTTACTTCTTACACTCTCAGCCTCTATATTTTCTCATTTGGCTCTTCTCCCTCAGTTGGACTTTTTCTTGAAAGAGTTTGTTTCCGTGTCTTCCTTAGTCTAAGTCTAATGTGAAACAAAGTTCAAAGAATTGAGCCTCAGATACATCCATTGCTCCAACCATCCCCCATATTCTCTTCCCAAGCAGACTATTTTCTGAGGAAAATGCTGATTGGTTCAAGCCTTCTGAAGGTGCCCAAGAATATTCTGCCTAATTACCATAGTCCATATCCTGAAACAATAAGCTCCTCTTAATGTATATATTTCCACTAGAGTTATTTGCTGTAAGTGGCTTAGAACAGATACCATTCATTATAAGGATAAATACTAATTTATGACCACAGACATATCTATTGTATGCTTTAATAGGAATAAAGTATAGTATATACACACAAACTGAATAATACCCATACACACATATACATATACATATAAACCTATAATTTCCCTTTTCACAAAACACAGTAAATATTATTCTAAGAAAAAAACTAATTTACAACAAAATTCTTGATAGTAGATTGAAACTCTACTCTCTGATGGCAATGAATTCTGCTACCTGTGTCTCTATGGTCCAAATATTTCAGTTATTCATGTTCTCAGGCTAATTGATTTGATGTGATGAATAATATTATTTGCCACTAATGTGACATAGACATTACCTTATGTAATCTTTGGTAATCTATTATTATGAATAAATTATTTCCATTCTGCTGATGAGAAAACTTGAGCTCAAAGAAGCTAAAACTGCCTCAAAGCCAAAGTGAGAAAATAATACAGACAAATTTGCACTCAGGGCTACATCTTTAGTGCTTCTATCATCTTTGTTACTCTAAAGGAAGAAGCTTTGGGTCTGTATATCAAGTCACTGGTACCAATTACATCACCCATAGACATTGTCCTTTTACGAAGGTCCCATAGACTCAATTGCTCCTCCTGAGTACTTATGTGCTTCCCAGAATTATAATTTATTGAATAATAGATTGCTCACAAAATGCTAAAACACGGCTTATCATTAACACAATAAGAAAAAGAAAAGCATTAACCTTAAATTCCTAATATAAACCAGAGCAGTATAGTTGAACTTTCACATTTATTATCCTCAGAATCCTTATTTTAATTTACTTATCATTTATTCCTTACACAATGCTTGGAGGTAGATGTTACTTTCTACTTTTATAGATGAGGAAGGATTTGATTGAGCTTTGCCATTCTAGGAAATACTAGAGCTTTGTTTGCATTCAAGTTTGGACTCAGACATTTTGATTCCCAAGAGTTGTTGTTGTTTTTATTTGTTTGTTTGTTTGTTTGTTTTTTTCTTAGTGTCCTTTTCTTTTAAAAATAGAGAACCTCAGGGAATGGGAGAAAATAATTTTAACTATGTATGGTTCCTCATGATATTCCTTTCTGCATTCACGTACCACATACTCAGTACTCTGTGGAGATTGCTTCATAGCATCCTGGTGAAGTACACCAGTTAGACAGTCCCCTACCCAGGAGTTTTGTTGCTTATTCATTAGAAAATGGAAAATCTTTTAGAAATATGTTAGCAAATTCATGATATTCCAGACCTCTGTCAATAGAATCTCATTCTGAGTGAAAAAGGCACCTCATGTGTATATTTTAAGATAAAGTATGCACTTTCCAATTTGGAAAATTGAGGACAATTTTGGGCAAATACAACTGCTTGAGCAAAGTACTATAGTGATCTACTGTCTGAGGGAACTGAATTGTTAGGTCCAGCTAAGCAGGAAGTTAAAATGAATAAAAAGAAGATAAACATAAATTAGAAATGTAGCTGTTTATTTCTGTAAAGAATACTATGATAGCCAGGTATGGTAGTGCAAGCCTATAATCCTAGTACTTAGGAGGCTAAGACAGGAAGATCACAGTTTCAAGGGCAGCCTCAGCAACTTAGAAAAACCCTCAGCAATTTAGAAAGACCCTGTTTCAGAACAAAACAAAAAACAAGGGATGTGGCTTGGAGGTAGAGTGGCCCTGGGTTCTATCTCCAGTACTGAAAAAAAAAAAAAAAAGACATCAACAAACACCAATGTCATATATGGTATGAAATTACCTACAAAGACATAGGCCACTTTAATACCAGATCTTTTGATCACATTGCTACTACCCAAAATGTAATATTAAATGATACACTGAGTCCAGTTTAACCTACCTGGCAGTAGATATCTATTCATATTTGAAATGTTACCTACTTTTGCCTACAACTATTTTGTCAGCCAGTAGTAAAAATTCATTTGCTCTGTGTGGTAAGACACTATATTTAGCTGTACTCACTGATAACAATGCTTAGAAAATAAAAACAATTCTGAAAATTGGTGCAGAGAGAATAAAAGCAATGAAAACAGGTCAGTAATAACAGTGAGATCTACATTTCAGAAACAGGACTTGAATTAAAGTAGAAAGTTTAGATAGAAAACATCTGTTGTTTTGCCTGTTTTTGAATAGAATTTTCAGTTTTCATTTTCACCCCAGGAGGCTTTTTGGTGGAAGATTATCAACATCTGTGATTTAAAATAAGAAAGAAAGGAAAAGCCAGCAAACCCATACCTACTGTTGCCATTTCATATAAAATTATGTATTTGAATTTAAAGTTGTTAAATAAGCCATACTTTTTGTGTTTAGTCTCCATATTTTAGTTAGAAAGATAAATATGTTATTTTGATTTACTCCATAAGAGTGAGTGTGTGTGTGTGTGTGTGTGTGTGTGTGTGTGTGTGTGTGTGTGTATGTATGTATGTGTGTGTTATTGGAGATTGAAGAGATTGAACCCATGGGCATTCAACCTCCAAGGTACATCCCCAGCACTATTTTTTATAGTTTTATTTTGAAGCAGGATCTTGCTAGATTGATGAGAGTCTCACTACTTGTTGAGACTGCTCTTGAACGTGCAATCCTCCTTCCCAGCCTCCCAAATACTGGCATTACAGACGTGTACTACCGGGCTTTTCCATGTGATTTTTTTTTAAATCTCACATCATATTCCAGGCTCTATTTCTGGGATATTGAATTGGTAAGTTAATGGCACTTATTCAAAGATAAATAACAAAACAATCTATTACTTCAAGCAACTTCATACCTGATGAAATTGTGGGAAATAAATAACTGAAATAAAAGGCTAAATGAAGTAATGATTTTAACAAGGGTGTATGTGTTTTATAAGAAGGTTATAGCAAAGAACATGTACTACATTTTAACATGGGCTTATTGAAGTGCTCATCAAGAAAGCAGTAATCAAAAGGCTCAATGGAGGGAAAATGGTAGTAAAATCAATCCAGATTGAGGACTCTATAGGCACAAAAATCTGAAATTTCACATACAAAGAGGAGCAAGTAGTGAGGGAGAACGAGATTTTGTAGTAAACTAGAAGATTACTATGAGGGCAGGTCACAGAGGGCTTTTTGCCAAAGTGAGGAGCTGGTTCTATGTTTCTGTTATTGTTTCCATAAGACAATAAGGAGACACTGGTGACTTTAAAGATAGCTATAGGTAATTCAAACCCTTGTCAAGATAAATCAAATGGAAATTCGAAAGATAGATTGCAAAAATGAGAAATTATACATAAGACATGGATGCAGTTAAAATGTTATGGAAATGTTCTAAGTGTGAAAAAAAGTATTAGACTAGAACAATAAGAGGAATCAAGAAGTTACATGCTCTGTGGGTATTGCAGACATAAGTGTAACTAAATCTCATGACTGAGAGGTGAAGAAGGCCAGAGAGTTGGAAAGATGGTTGGTGACACTTATCCACGTATAGACAAGTAGAAGAAGGTTGATTCAACCATCTTACAAAATCATTAGTAAATTTTTTTGCTAAGAAGAAATTATAATTTTAGGACATTAAGAGATACAGAGATATGTTAAAACATTACAATTCTGTCCTATAATTTCTGCTGAAGGAAAAATAGATTTTGGACCCATAAATGTGTGTTTAAACTGACAAAACCAAGATAACAATAAATACTGCCTTGCTCAGAGCTGAGGAGAGGTAGCAGTAGTGAGGTTGGCATAAAAGATTGATATATTTATGATGTTCCATTTCTTAAGATGGATCGTAGATTCATGGATGTTTAATAGTCTATATATCAGGTATTTTATATATAGTAACATACACACAAGTATATATGTTTTTACAATTTTCCATAATTATGGCCAATAGAATATTTAATATTTATAAAGTTAACTTGAGAAAACTTTTCAAAAAGTTTATCAGATTCTGTGTGCCTGGAGGGGGCGGGGCTGGGTATTGAACCCAGGAGTGTTCTACTTTTAAGTTATATCCATAGCCTTATTTATTTATTTATTTATTTATTTATTTGTTTATTTACTTAATTATGGTACTGGAAATTGAATCCATGAGCAATTTACCTCTGAGAAGAAAGAATAAAAAGAAAGAAAGAAAGAGGAGAGAAAGGAAGGGAGGGAGGAGGGAGCGAGGAAGGGAAGGGAAGGGAAGGGAAGGAAGGAAGGAAGGAAGGAAGGAAGGAAGGAAGGAAGGAAGGAAGGAAGGAAGGAAAGAAGGAAGGAAGGGAATCCTACAAGTAGAGAATAACAACTAGTAACTTTTCAATAGGATTTATTCATATGCTAACTAATTTATGTTCTTGTTCCCACTTCTCTTTCATCTAAGACCTCTGTTTTGTGTTCCTTTTTCTTCTTTCTAAATTATATCCTTTGAGATTCTTTTATTTAGTAAGAATCTATTAGTGATGATTGCAGATTTTATCAGAAAATGTATTTATTTAGCAATTATTTTTGAAAGACAATTTTCAAAATTGTTACATACACGTAATGAAAATGTAGCATCTTAACCATTTTCAACTGTACAGTTCAGTAGTTTTGAGAACTTCACACCATACAACCAATCTCTTGAAATCTTTTCTTCTCACAAAACTGAAACTA
>PVLC010046343.1:0-11482 GCA_004027655.1 Graphiurus murinus | reverse complement strand
TGCGTCCACAATGATCTATAATCACAGCCTTGTTTTCCTCTTTGACCCAAGAGTTATTTAGCAGAGTGTCATTAAATTTCAAAGTGTTTGGGCTGCTATTTTGAACCTTAGACATTCATTTTCAGCCTTATTGTACTGTTGTCAGAGAGCAAGTCCTGTCCACATTTTGCTTTTTGGAATGCACTGAGATTTCCTTGTGTGCTAATCTAAGATCACTTTTTCTAAATGTTTTATGAGTACTTGGAGGAAAGGTGTATTTTCATTTTGCAGAGTACAGAATTGACATATATATATTAAGTCAGATACATGAAATACATTACACAGTTCCTCTATACCCTAATTCATTCTTTACCTACTTAACCTGTCAAAGATGGAGGGAGGTGTGCTGAGGTCTCCCACTACTCTTGAGTTCCTGTCATTTTCTCTTTGTTATTTCTTGCAGGATTGGCTTTCTATATTTCATACCTACGTTATGTAGCATAAACAAGGCTCATGATGCTCACATCTTCTTTGTTGATTGCACCCTTTATCAACATTAAATAACACTCTCTGTCCTATTTAATGCCTTTCTTTGCCTTTAAGTTCATGGGATCTGATATTTATATTGCCAGCCCCATTTCCTTTTTGTTTGCTTTTGCCTGATAAACTTTGCCTATCCTTTTATAGCTAACCTTTCTGTATCATGTTGTTTTAAGCTTGTCTCTTGATGATAATATATATGTATATGTATATAAATATATAAAATATAAGTGTTTATAATAATACATAAATATACTAAGGACATATAAATATATAATATATAAAATACATAAGAATAAAGAAATTCATATATGTATATATTTAACCTTATGTGTTAGGCTACTGTCTACTTTCTATATTATTATTTTATGTGTGTGTGTGTGTGTGTGTGTGTGTGTGTGTGTGTGTGTGTTACTAGGAATTGAACCCAGCAGTGTTCTACCTCTGAGCTACACCTCCAGCCCTTTTAACTTTTTGTTTTGAAATAAGGTCTCATCTCGCTAGGTTGCTGAGAGTCTTGCTTTGTTGCTGAGGCTGTCCTAGTGATTCTCCTGTCTCAGCCTCCCAAACACTGGGATTACAGTTGTGTACCACCATGCCTGGCTTTTACTGTGGTTTTAGTGTCCATTTTCCTAATGGATAATGGTCTGAAATATCTTTTCATATGACTATTTTCATCTGCATATCTTCTTCAATGAAATATCTCTTTATTCCCTTTCCTGGGTTCTAATTAGAATACATTTTTTTTTCCTGTAAAGTTTTGAGGGTTCTTTTTATATCCTAAATACCAGTTCTTTGTTGGAATTATTGTTTGTAAATATATTCTCCCAGTCTGTAACCTGTCTTGTCATCCTTTCAGTAGGGTCTTTTGCAGAGCAAATATTTTAATTTTGGTGAAGTCAAATTTAGTGTGTGTGTGTGTGTGTGTGTGTTTCTGATTTCAATTCTAAAATCTCGTTTTCTGGTCTTGGATCCTGAAGATTTTCTCCAGTTTTTTTTTCTTCATATCTTATAATTTTACATTTATATTTAAATACATGATTCATTTGCATTAATTTTTATAAAGGTATGAGACTTAGGTTGAGGTTCTTTTTTTTTTTTAAGAAGAAATTGCTCCAGGATAATTTCTTAAAAAAGATATTTCCCCATTAAGTTGCTTTTGCATCTTTGTCAAAAAATCATTTGCATGGGCTTATTTCTGGGTTTTCTGTTCTGTTCCATCGATCTGCAATACACAGAATTTTGATTACTGCAGTTACCCGACACTTCTTGAAACAGAGTAGACTAATTGTCCCACCTTCTTTTCCCTTTTCGAAATTCTTTCAGCTATTCTAGTTCCTTTGCCTTTTCATATACATTTTAGAATAATTTTGACTACAAGTATAAAAAAGTCTTGCAGGGATGTTGACAAGAATTGTATTAAATCTGTGTATTATTTTGGGTAGAATTGACATAGTTACTCTGTGTAGTCTTCCAACACATAAGCATGATATGTCTGTTTATATTGTACCACTTAAATTCCTTTGATATTTATATCAAATTTTTAAGTTATTTTCTGCTGGGCATGGTGGCACATGCTTGTAATCCCAGTACTTGGGAGGCTGAGACCGGAGGATCCAGGTTTGCAGACAGCTTCAACTATTTAGTGAGGTCCTCTGCAACTTAGTGAGACCCTGTTTCAAAAAAAAAACGATAAAAAAATAGGACTGGGGGTGTAGCTCAGAGGTAGAATGCACCTAGGTTCAATCCCCAGTAAAACACACACACACACACACACACACACACACACACACACACACACAAAGTTATTTTCTTAGGAATTTGTATAGAGCCTTCTGGGTTACAGTATGCATCTTAGTTTATCTCAATTTTCAGAACTAATTCCTATAGAATGTGAGAGCTTTGCTCTAATATTGTTCCAGTGAACACTTTTGTATTACTGTTACATCTGTCTATAGATATATGTGTATACATGAGTTATATTGCATATACCTATAGATTTCTATGTATACGTGTGTTATACTAAAAATGCAACATTAAGTTGTTGCTTTATTTATTTTTATGTCTTTTTTTAAAAGTTAGGAGAAGAAATAAGAAAAATAATGCTTACAGAGTCTCTTTTACTATTAACCATGAATTTAGCATTACTGGTGGTTTTCATGCCTTTCCCTGCATTTGTGTTATGGCCTAGTGTCCATTTCCTTTCAGCCTGTGAACTTTCTTTAGTATTGTTTTTTATAAGCCACTGATACCAAATAATTATCTGATACCAAATAATTTTCTATCTTTGTTGAGCTGAGAGCACCTTTACTTCGTCTTCCTATTTGAAGGTTAATTTCTCTGGGTATGGAATTCTTGGTTGGCCATTTTTCTTTTGGTCCTTTGAGCAGGTCTTCCCAGTGGCCTCTGGCCTCCCTCATTTTGGGTGGGAAGTCAGGTCTGAATCACATGCTGCTCCTCTATACCATGAGAGGACAGAGTTTCAGTCAACACTCTAAACCCAGTGAGCCCTTTTCAACCACAGTCACACAGAGGCCAGGCTCCTCAGCCTGTCCCACCCTGCAAGGAGCTCTCCCTGGGGGAGCTCTGTGCTCACTGATTTGGGGGGGAGGGTGGAGCAGCCCTGGGCAAGAATGTCTGGAGCTAATAATCACTCACTGTTCTTACCTGAAGTTCAGCAGTTTTCAAGCATAAAACCCTCTGTTGAAGATTTGCCAACCTTCTCCCCTAGGGCACCACTCAGCTTTACCTACATTCTGGAGATACCCTCTCTGATCTTTCTCTAGCTCTCTAGCATCCTGGAGGTTGCAGTGCTTAGCCAAAGAGATGCTGGATGCAGGTGGGGAAAAACGGGTACTCTGGCTCTGTCCTTAGTCCATGAACAGCTAAAAGATGTTCAAAACTTTCAATATCAGTAAAATCCCCAAGCATTTTAGGCTGCCCTTTTTATATCTAGGGAGAAGAAGATCTGTGCCCACATATCAGACCTATTTGCACATTTTAATAGTTAGAATAGTGGCTAGGAAGAATCAATCAGTATTGAAGATACCTCTAAGAGGGTGTAATAGGCTTCAGAATTCCTTTACCATGAAAGGAAGGAAATTACTTGTTGCCTAAAACAGACACATTTTTAGAAATAATAATACTCAAAGATTGCCCACAGGGCTCCTCACTGGCCGTGCCCCAAGTGCAGGTACAGTGGCTCTCTGCAGGTACCCAGGCGAAGACCCACTGCATGCTCACACCGACAGGCACCGAAGGACACCTCCAGGGCAGTGTTTGCCAACCTGGCTCTAGGGAGCCTTGAGGGTTCCTTGGAAGTATGTCAAGGGCCACTGTTCAAGGGATGATGTCCGGGGGATAGAATGCCACCTTACCCATCCCACTGCCACTTCAGCCTCACCCAGGGCGGTTTAGTCTCCATCTGTCTTCTGAATTGGGCTTTTTACCTAAGAGTTATTTTGCAGAAACATTTCTACTGGTAATGAATACATTTCAAATCTACTGATCACATTCAGTTCCTGGTGAGAAAAAGAAGCCCAGAGAAATGAAATACTCTGTCCAAGATTGCAAAGTTGGCAGTAGAGACAGGACTAGGCCTTAGGTCTCATTTTCTAGGGTTGTAATTTCTCATGATGCATCGTGCATGCTTTTTACAAGTCTCTGCTATGTTCCCCAGCGGAGTCCCAAGGAGCAGTGTGCTCTCTGGTGGCTGTGCACATCTTTGCTAGCTGTTGGTGGATACCTGGGTTTTATGCAGTACTTACTGTGAACTGTGGAAGGGTGAGGGATGGTTATGGTCAGATAAGCTTTAGATCCTGCATATCATATCCCTCACCTTGGACATTGACTGTGCATATTGGAGACTCTGAGAAGCCCAGACATTAAAAAAAACCTATTCTTATTAGTTATTTGAGTAGGGAGGTACTTCTTTTTCACTTAATACACTCAGGATGCAGACAGGATCCAGATGCACATTCATTTGGGTATGTGGGGGAAACTCTAATAAAGAGACCGTATCCAGAGACGTGAGCAGGATATAGGGAACCTACAGAGTTGGTGCAGTGCCCCAGGACTGGTAAGGGTGGAGAGATTTATCCAAATGGAAGCTACAGGGAGGGAGAACTGAGTGGGCGGGGCTCTCTGAGCTTTGGTTGGGGGCCACAGCCAGGGCCCTGGAATTGTGTCCCAATTTCGTTCTCCTCCATTTTTCTGCTGTCTCTGTGGGCTCACCATTTATCAAGCCCAGCTGACAGCCACCACAGGGCAAGGCAGCCCAGGGAAGCAATCTAGGAAGGCCAGTGTGTCAGAAAGTGAGCAGGGTGGGAATTCCATCTGGAGGCTCAAATGGAAGAATTGCTTGGCATAGACTTACTAATGCATTCCTACAGATGCTACTCTAATGTCACCCAGAGACGTCCTGTGGGGTCTAGGGAGCTGATATTCCAGGTAATGGATGGAGGGTTGGGGTACATGTGAAATAGGAGAAACATCAGAATTCATGACACACGGGGTAGGAAGGCTAACAAGTCTCAGATTGTGCCCGGGGATGTGTATGTGTGGTCTGTTAAATGTGGCATCCTGTCTCTCTCTGGACTTATCAACTGATCACACCCCCTACTCTCTCCGTCTCCCCCTCCCCCTTTCCTTTAGTGAGTCCTGAGACCTGGCACAGTGCCCAGTCCGGGCCACCAGTCTTCCTGATGGATTGAGCAGGATAACATAACAATTAATTAGCGCTCAGGACTCATTGATCGATATGCTGACAAGACTATAATGTGACAAAGCAGTCTCCAACTGAGCTCCAAGGCTGTCTGAAGGAGGCTGAGGAGCGGAGAAGCCAGGCGGGGGCCCTCTGCCCACTGGGAGCGGGCGGAACCCTGGCAGCAGTGAGTAGCTCTCCGAGAACTGGAACTTTCTTCCTTGCCTCTGCAGCCAGAGGAGGTGGAGCTGCCTGTGAGTTTCCTGGCATGGTTCCAGGGGCCAGCTTTCTCTAAGGAACAGATAAATGGTGTGCATGTATGCGTGCACATGCATTTATGTGTTTGCCTGCTTGCTTGTGTGTGTGTGTTTGAGTGGGGAGGGGGCGAAAGAGAGGAAGGGTGATTTGGCCTTGGGTGTTGTTGCTGTTAATACAGTCATAGATGTAACAAATGTGATTTCTGTTTATTGAAGCACAGGGAAGTTGGGGGAGGGGTAAATATGATGCCCAAAGATATAATCAACAACTTGATTAGTAGAGTCCTGAGAATATAACACGAAGAGGTGACATGCACATTGCTGATAGATTTTCCAGTCTGCGGCCTGATCACCACATTCTGGAACTGCTATGCTAATTTCCTGATTGCCTCCCCGCTTCCAGTTTCCATCCCCTTGGGTCCACCTTGCAGGGCTGCTCGATTACCCTTCCTCAGATATGAATGTCAACCTGGCATTGAGCCTGAAAGGCCAACACACTGCCAGTAAGATAAAGTTTACAAACCTAAGACCAAAGATTCTTAAACTCTAGTGTAGCTAAGTATTACCTGAAAAAAGAAATTCTGGCTCTCCTCCTACCCTGTGAATTATGATTTCAGAGGTCTAGGGCAGATCCCAGGAATCAACAGTTCTTCTGCAGCTAGAAGCTGGACCACACTTTGAGCAACGCTGCAGCTAGAGCTGTCTGTCACAGCTGTCCATGGTCCAGACCATTTCCTCTGACACCGCATGCCAGGGGCTCATATGGACTGAGTTTCCCTCTGATCCCCTTGTCCCCCAATCTGTCACCACCTCAGGGTTTGGCTCTGGAATGCCTTCCACTGGGATTGTTCTGCTTCTCCTTGCATTGCCCAAATCTTTCAGTCATTGAAGGTAAAACTTCAGTTTTATCACCATAAAGCCATGTTCATTTCCTCCAACATGCAGTGATACTCCTCATCCTTCTGATAATTGGGGAATTTATTAACACTGCCCTTTGCATTAGCTGCTTAATCATCTATTATTTTGCTTTATTATCTTTCCATCTCACTTGTTCACTCTTTCAAAGGTGATTAAATACTTCTTACAGCCAGGCGTGGTGCTGCACACCTATAATCCCTGCATTGGGAGTCTGAGACAGGAGGATCTCAGGTTTGAGGCCAGCCTCATCAACTGAGCAAAACACTGTTTCAAAATAATAAATAAAAAAGGGCTAGGGGTGTAGTTCAGAGGTAGAATGTTCCTGGCTTTAATTCCCAGTATATGTATATTTGTGTATATGTGCATGTATATGTATATGTATATATATATGCATATGTATATATACATACACACATACATACCTCTTGCATGTAACGCTCTTCTCCCTAACTACTGATGCATTGAACATTTCTGGGGATGACATGAATCACAATTCTTTCATGTTTACCATAGCACAATGTCTCCTGGGCTCTTTGGAGGTATATGTGCAGGTTTTTTGCCCAAGTGAATAGGTTAAACAAACTCAAGAGGCAGAAAAAAAGAAAAGAAATAAAAAGGGAGCAGGCAAAAGGACAGGTGATAATACTTGAATGCTTTTTCTACTTTTCCTCTTCTTTTTCTCTACTCTTTTCTTAAGGCCCGAAGTGGCAGATTTTCTGGGCTTGTGGACAATGGTTTGTAATATTTAACATCTGTCTGATTGTCTGTCTGAAGGAGTTGGGCACCTCAAATCTGACACACACTTTGTGCTTCTTCTTGAGCGTTTATTATGGTTCAAATGCATTCCAACACAATGTTTTTAATCACGGTGGCATGGAACACTCAGTGTAGAGGCAGCTTGTGAGTCTTGGTGTCAGAAGGTGGGATTCTTCCCAGGATGGCAATGACATTTTTAGGTCATCGATTCCTATTCCCTGCCCAAGTTCCCTCCTTCTCTATAGTCCTCATCTTCTCTCTTAGCCTAGAAGCGCTCATTCAGGGGCCGCACGTCCCACCCCTGGGAGTCTAGCTGTGTGTAAGCGCCTCCCCAGCGGGCTTGCTCTGGGCTCCCACTTCTGGAAAGTATTTTAATTTTCAATTCTGCTTGGGAAAAAAATTGACAGTGTCTGGGTTGTCATGCCCACACGGGAAAACAATGTTTTTAAGTGAATCTGCCAGATTCACTTAAAAAGACAAACTTTAGGTCTCCTCGGGAGAGCTGCCTGCTGCCTGCTGCGATCCGCTTCTCCAGGGTAGCTTTGGCTCCTCTGAGTCTGGAGAGGCTGGGGCTGTGTTTGTTCCACTTGTGGTTATTGTAATCACGAGAAAAGGAGTATTTACTATCCTTTGTTCAGCTCCAGGGCAGGAATCCTCCTCTTGGCAATAAGGCAGACTCAAGGGAGTCCCTGAGAGCTAGTTGTATCATGCCCCTGAGAAGACAGTCTTGAAATACCCTGGGATCACCTGGAAGTGGGATCCAGTGTGAACATTGGGGGTGTGATGAGGTGACTCTGAGAGCAGGTGACTCTGAGAGCCACCGTGCCAAGTTGGCACTTCAGTTGGGATCCACATGGAGGTTTAGGGCCTATGATGTGCACCCACAAGTGGGATTGTCATGAAGTTCTTTGGCAAATTTCAGACTCTTTCCACACCCAGCTGTGGGCTCCCCTCCCTACAATCTCCTAGGCTCGAATCTAGGCCCCAACATATCTACTGGGTAGATGACACTGGGTGACTCAGTATCTTGAAATTTGGCTTAAATGGAAATATCTGGAACAGAAAGGTGGTCAATATTTCAAAGACGTGCAGCCTTTTGGGGAAACCAAGTATTCCCAATACAAAGTAGATTGATCACCCTAGGACCTGCATCTACCTGTTAATATTTGGAGCATTTCTGACATATTATATTTTCTTTTAGGAAATTAAATTGTCTGTGATCTCGGTCCATGTAAATCTTCATGTTTGTTCTACGTATTACTATACCAATAAGAAGAAATTTTAAGTCTGGTTACTGGCCCATTGCTGCCTACACTAATGCTCCCTCAGTGTAAATGGAGTTTCATCATGTTTGGACAAAGATCGTCTACCTGTCCATGCATTTTCTTCCTACCTGCTACCACTCTGCATCAGACACTGTGTGAAGTCATTTATAAATGCCATCCAATGGAAACCTCACAATTCTGTGAGATCATTCACATTTTACAAAACGACACTGAGTTGCTTAAGGTCTTACAGAAAACAAGTGGCTGAACCTGGATTTATATTCTCATCCAAAGACTCTAAACGCAGTGCTAGAGAACTGTGCACTATATTTCTGTCTTGCTAGAATGTGCACACACATACTTGTGTGTTGAGCTGGACTGTGTTTCTAGGGGATCTGGATTTGCCAACTGGTAATGAAAGGCTGGGACTTGGAGAAATCTCATACCATTTCGAATCCGCAGGACCTGTCCTCCCACCCACCTCAAACACCTCCATACAAGCTGCTTCTGACTCAGCCAGAGCAGTGCAGCCATTCCTCACCCTTGTATCTCCCCACTGATGGCAGACTTGCAGCTTCCCGTTGCAAATTCTCTGTTGCCTCTCCTGAAGCTATCATGCCACTGGGTCATGCCACCTGGCAGAAGCTGGCCACACTGCTGGAGAAGGTGGTTAGATGCACAAGCCCAGGAGTTGGTTAATGAGTTGCTCTTTTTCTGGGGACCACCAGGGACAGCACTGCTTCTAGACCATGAATCCTGGCTGTTGGGAGACAGGTAATCATGCCTGGGTCCTCTGCCATTCCTGGCTTCTTGCAGTAGAACCAGCACCCGGCTCCTTACTGGTCTTTCCTCTTTTATATACAGTCATCACTTTCTCGAACTCTGTTTCTTTCACGCTGGACTGTGTCTTCCCCACTATCACTTGCTCAGTTCTTTTCCATGCTTTAAGGACTACTAGAACACCACCTCTTCTGCTGAATGTGTCTCCAGGCCCTAGCTGCTGATGATATCTTCTCACTGGGAACTCATCAGTGCTCTACGATTTCTTGGGGGCGCTCACCACTTTCCACATCATGTTATAACTATGTGTGTGCATGCTCTGTCTCTTCTGTTTTTAAGGTGTTTTATTTATTTATACTTTTATTGGTGCATTATAATTACACATCATACTGAGATTCAAAATGAGACATTCATATATGCACACATCACTTGTTTTATTTCCTTCTACATCCCACTCTGCTCCTCCTGTCTCCATCCCTGTAGGCTTTAGTGAGATTGGTAGTAATACTTTCATATATGAACATAACATTATTTGAGCCATTTTCTTCCCAATCTTCTTTTCCCCTCCCCACCTCCTTCCCCCAAGCCCTTCTCACTCTTCTACTGATCTCTCTCCTCTTCTTTATCTGAAGTCCCTTTTCTTTTCTATTTTTTCTCTAGATTCCACATATGAGAGAAAATATATGACCCTTGACTTGCTGAGATGGGCTGATCTCACTTAGCATAATATTCTCTACTTCCATCCATTTTCCTGCAAATGACATAATTTTGTTCTTCTTTATGGCTGAGTAAAATCATATACCACATTTTTGTTATCTATTCATCTGTTGGCAGACTAAAAACAACACAAATGAAAAATGAGCAATTGAACAGAATAGACTCTTCTCAAACGAAGAACTACAAATGGCCAACAAATATATGAAAAAAAAAATGTTCAACATCATTAGTGGTCAGTGAAACGCAAATCAAAACTACACTGAGATTCCATCTAACTCCAATTAGAATGCCAAATGAGTAAGAATATGAACAATGATAAATGCTGGCGAGGATATGGGGAAATAGGAACGCTCATACGCTGTTGGTGGGATTGTAAATTAGTACAATCACTGTGGAGATCAGTGTGGAGTTATCTCAAAAGACCAGGAATGGAAGCACCATATGACCCAGCTAAACCATTCCTTGGTGTCTTTCCAAAAGGACTGAAGTCAGAATACTATAGTGATGCATGCATATATGCATGTTATTGTAGCACAATTCACAATAGCCAAACGGTGGAGTCAACCTAGGTGCTTTGTCTCTTCTAACCCACCAAGTCTCCAACTAATGAGTGACAGAGGATTCATCTTTGTATTTCCCAGGGAGTCTAACTTATTGCCTTCACTTCATGAGCATCTACCTGATGAATTACATGATGCCATTAGTGCTGGGCACTTGGGCTGATGTGAAAATGGATATGACATAATCCAACTTGTACATACTCGGTGTTCAGTAAGAATAAGTATAAGTGCATATGGAAGAATAAGTATAAGTGCATAAATGAAAGAATATGAAATGAAATGAAAAGAATAAGTGAAAGAATGAAAGAATAAGTATAAGAATACTTGAAAGAATAAGTATAAGTGCATATGGAATTGCAGAGAGTGCATACAATATTTTGAAGGTTTTGAGACAGTAAGAATAAAGCTTCATACATCTTGAATGGGCCTATATGGATTATTTGATTTTGGACTGGGGGAAGAGAGGTCAGAAGAGGGGACTCATCTATTGTGAAGAAAGGCCAAGAATGAAGAATGAAGACAAAGTCAGTGGGTGGGATGTGTGTTGAGGAGGGTAACATAAAGGTGGGTAGAATGGGGAGGGGATTGCAGAAACTATTAATGGCAGGTTGAAAATTGACTTGACTCTTTGATGGCTTTTGGTGACAAGGCAAAGGCCTTGTTTGCTAGGAATCCATCAAGATGAAGGACTAGAATGGAGAAGGGAAATTGAAGCCTCTCTAATTTATAGTCCTTGTGTCTGATGAGCAAAAGACCAGGTAGCAGAAGTAAAGGCTGATAGTAAATATCTGGCTACACTTCTTTCTGGCTGTTGGTAGCAGTATCTGTCTCAGGCGGTTGGGCAGGCCTAGCACCCAGGGTCCTTTGGGCTCTGGGTAAAGTGTAGGTAAAGAGAGAGGAGGAGAGATGCTGTGTCCCGCCTCCCCAGCTCTTCCAGAGAGCACACTGTCACTGGACCACACACCCATTCTCAGGTACCCATGTGCCCAATGCAGAGGATGGGAGAGC
>PVLC010046342.1:0-11470 GCA_004027655.1 Graphiurus murinus | reverse complement strand
AAAAAGATTCACTTCTGAATGTAAAGTATTTTAAATTTGTTTTTAAAAACATTCAAAAAATGAACACCAAATTCTTTATAGTTATATTAGGATTTATATTTCTTGGAAATGAATTATTGGAAGAATATTCAGTTTTATGTAGTTTTTAGGAAAATGGAGGCAATTTTAAAAACTTTCATCTAAACTAAAGAAAGCAGCACATCAGTGAATGCCCCAAGTCTACACTAAACAATAGGTCATTGATTTTTATTACTTCTCTATTGTACCTTACATTATTCTACAGTCTGAATTAGTTTTAGAACCAGAGACTTAACCATGCATTTTATGTTTATTCTCTATCAGTAACCTCCAATAGAAACTTATGCAGTTTGGAGATTGACATATTTTTAGTTTGCTGTGACAAATTCAATCCAGAAGATGAGACTGTCACTGTTCTTTTCACCCCTTACACCATCATCACTAATACAGTATAGCTGAAGAGCTTGTTGCTGACTCATTAAATCAGGCCATTCACTAGTCAATCTGCATGCTCAGAAGTGCTGGTTGAGTTAAAACAAAACAACAATGCATCAGTGTAAACAAGTATAACTCAATAATATGTCTTTGTGTGCAGAAACTACATTATGTTTTCTAAAAACTTGCATGGTTGCAGGAATTTATTTAAAAATATTTCAGATGATTCTGCTTAGTGCAGGGGGAATATGGGAGGATGAATTCTTTCCAGTTAAACGGTTTTCTTTAGTCCTTATTTATCAAAATAGTCTACAGTTAAGCTCTACAAGCAAAATATTTGTAAGACATCATATTAGTTGAATCTTTTGTTTATTTATTTATTTATTTTTATTTTTTATTTTTTGGTACTGGGGATTGAACTCAGGGGCGTTCTACCTCTGAGCTACACCCCCAGCCCTATTTTTTTTATTCTTTATTTTGAAACCGAGTCTCCGTAAGTTGCAGAGTGCCTCACTAGGTAGCTGAGGCTAGCCCCGAACCTTGGTCCTCCGGTCTCAGCCTCCTGAATGCTGGGATTACAAGCATGTGCCACCACGCCGGGCTAGTTGAATCTTTTAGCTTTTAGAAGAACCATACAGTGAGAGAGATGATGATGATGATGATTGTGATGATGATGATGATGATAATGATGATTATATGTGTGTTTTGGGGGGTTACTGGGAATTGAGCCCAGGGACATTCGACCTCTGAGCTACACCCACAGCCCTATTTTTTTAAATTTGGAAACAGAGTCTCATTAGGTTAATAACAGTCTCACTACTTGAAGACGTCCTCGAACTGGTGATCCTCCTGTCTTTGTCTTCCAACCCAAGTACAGGGATTACAAGGTGAATCACCATGACTGTCTTATGTTTCTTAATTCTATTTTATCTTTTGTTGTGTCTTAACATGCCTTTAAGAACACATTATAACTCCAGATAAATTTAAGTATCATTTACAATTTATATATCTACTAATTAACTTAAAACTCAGACCTAGTATTATGCTTAGTTTTCTTGAACAATTTAATAAAAATAAAAAATACTCCAAAAAATGAAGTTGATTTAGAAGTTAGTTGATTTCACATGTTGAATTTTTAATGAATTTTATTTTGCATAGAATGGGAGTTTATGAAATAGCTACTGAGGCTGAATTTGGGTATTTGTGTTTGTAGTTTATGATAGACATCTAGCAGTTAAAGCTACAGATAAAAATGAATTGAATACATAAAGTGAGAAAAAATTAGGAGGAAAAATAAACTAATAAGTCACTAATTTAGGCAAGAAATCAAGAAAGAAAAATTTTCTATTGAGTCTGAGATGGACAGGCTAAACATGTAAGTGGAGAGTTATATTAAAAGAAAAAAAAGGAATAGTTTTCATAGAAAATAGAATGGAAATTGTGTTAAATGTAGCCAAGTAAATAAAAAGAGATACCTATGATCTTTTCCTCTTGAAGATACTTGTGGAACTCGTCATTTCTATAACACAGCTTAAGAATTACTGCATTAGAAGAATTGAAATAAAATGTTTACTAATCTGGGAACTGAGGTCAGTGTGGATTACCTAGGTTACATGGTTTCAACAATGATTTTTATCAATTAACTCATCAATTTATAAATAAATATTAGAATAGAATGAACATGCTTTGAAGGAGCTGCTTTGCAAAATCCTTTGGGAAAGTAACATGAGATGATATAAGGAAGCTGTCAATGTCAAAAAGGCACATCAGTTCTGAACATCACACATTTACTTGAGGGTTCTCTATCAATGGTTACTCTGCACAGACTGATCAGAAATGAAGGAAATAGTGGAAGGTTTAGAATTATGAATTAACTGTAATATCAGAGTGGGGAAAAGTATAGCATAGACAGCTAGCTCTATAACAAAATGTAATGCTCCCTTCCATAGGTGTTAAGAAGACTACAAGAAGTTGGTGTCTGTACAGCAACACAGATTTCATAACCCTCTTATTTATGGATGTAGCCATGTGTGTAGCTCTGACCAATGAAAGATAAATGGAAACTCTGTATGTTACTTCCAGGCCAAGACCGATAAGAGGCAGATGCACTGTCTCTACCTTTTCTTTCTTATACCAGTTGGACATTCACATTCAAGATGACTTCCTTTTTTTAATTTTTATTTTTATTCATGCATTGTAAGCATACATCTTTGTTAGGTACAAATTGATAACGATATATGTGCTCACAATTCTCATTTGACCCCTTCCCCAAATTCCCACCCCGCTCCCTCGCCCTCCCTCCCTCTCTTAAATCCAACACCTGTGGCCCAGGATGACTTGAAATAGACAATTAAATCCCACTCCTCCCAATACCAATCTTTGTGCTTGGATTTTGATAATAAAAGTATAAACTGTTAAGCGGAACATGGTGATGCGTGCTGGTAATCCCAGTACTTGGGAGGCCGAAAGGAGGATCCTGGTTCACGGCCTGCCTCAGCCATTTAGTGAGGCCCTCTGCAACTTAGTGAGACCCTGTTTCAAAATAAAGAATAAAAAATAGGGCTGGGGGTGTAGCTCGGAGTAGAATGCCTCTGGGTTCAATCCCCAGTACTGCAAAAAAATATATATATGTATATATATATATATATTTATATTCTTATAAACATAAATATATATAATACACATATATATACTGTTGTATGTATATATATAATACATACATACACATACACACACACACACACACACACACATATATATATATATATATATATATATATATATATATATATATATATATATATACTGTTATATGAAGCCACTGAGATTTGGGAAATTATGTATAGCAGTAAGTTAACTAATGAAGATATGAAGATGTTTGAGAACTGAAGTAATATAGTACAATATAAAGTCAGCACACAGGAAAGGTTTAAAACACTGGTTATTATGACTGCATTTTCAGAGTACAATTCTAGATGAAGCACAGAGTCACATTACATAGAGGAAAAGTGAGATAAAAGAAGTTGCCATGAAAATTGTGCTAAGGAATGGTTACATCAATTTCAAAAGCGGTAAGTCCTCACTTATAATAATAATTTTAAAACACTTCTTATTTTTTTTTTTGTGGTACTTGGGATGGAACCTGGGGGCATTCTACCTCCGAGCTATAACCCCAGCTCTATTTTTCATTCTTTATTTTGAAATAGGGCCTCACTAAGTTGCGGAGGACCTCACTAAGCAGCTGAGGCTCACTGAGAACCTGGATCCTCCAGTCTCAGCCTCCCAAATGCTGGATTACAAGCATGCGTCACCACCTCCGATTCACTTCTTAAATTTTTATAAAACTTTTATGCTTATCTTTATATTTATTCCTCACAACCAAACTCCAAGTCAAGAAAGATGATTCTGTTCATTTTTAAGATGAGAAAATTATAACTTAGAGAAGTTAAATAATGTTTCATTTTTAAAATATAGGGCTATCATGTAATAAAGTCACATCTTTTTTTCAGATGAAACTCTAAGTCAAAATTCAACAGTCAAGATGTTGTAGAAAGCATACCTTAATGCACATGATGTATATTCACAAACATGTCAAAGTCAATCACTAAACCAAACATGAGAAGGGGGATGGGAGTGGGGGGAGGAAGGGGTTGGGAACTGGGGAAGGGTTAACTGAGACCTATGTGCACATATGCCTCTACCAGCTTGTACCTCACAAAGATGTATGATTACAACGCACCAATAAAATTTAAAAAACAATAAGACAAATGCATGAATTTCACAGAATATAGTTAGTACAATATATTACCTTAGTGAGTACATCTATATTATATTATCATTTAACACATAATGTACTGCAACCTCAGAACAATGTTAGATGAATGAAGAGATAAATTAACTAACGTCCTGTAGTGTTTGAATTCCTACTCCATGGAAAGTGTCTTGAGAGAGGGATCTACAGATCTCAGATTTTTATGCACTGTAGTTGACTTTATTAAATATTATTGCATCCTTTGGATTTCATATATCACATTTTATTTATTCTTAATGATATCTAAGGTAGAATGTAATATTTTTAAGTGAGAAAATAGATACTTTAAAAAATTAGCCAATTTGTAGTATAAATTAAAGGTCAAAACTTTGCTGTCTCAACAACATACAATACTTCCTTAATATTAAATATCATACAGAACTAGTTGGTAGAGAACTTAAACACTATATCTACAGTTAATGGATTTAATATTCATCAGGAAGAAATGAACTTTTCCACACTAAAAATTGTTGAATTTTAGTCAAGTTGATCTGGTGGAATATGAAAGGAAAAATGGAGGCATAATGAAAAGAACAGATGCAATGTGGATGGAGATGAAAGATATTTGAATGTATCAGGTGTCTATTTGAAAAAGGAAGGTTGGCTGAATAGTAAATAGTAATTATTGTGGCATAAAAATACCTACTAATCTGTAACTTTGAGAAATGATTTAAATTCTTGAGCCTCAATTTTTATATCTATATAATGGAGATACGTATGAGGCACACTTTAAAACTGTCATCTATCTAATTTAAATAACTCAAGAGGACATTTTGCATGGTTTTTGGCAATATGTAAGTCAACATGAGAGTTAGTAATATAGTTACGATTAATATCTGTGTCATTCTCATAATTATTGATCTCACTTCTATATACAGATAAATTCACATTCTATATACTCTTAAAGTCATCAGCATCAATTCTTTATTTTGGTAAATAGTTGTCAGTTGTCTAAATGTCCCAGGATGGCTTGCATATTTTATTTTCAGAAGAACTTTGGGATTAATGTAGATATAGAAATAGCCCAGTGGCATGCCTGCTATAAAGTAAATTTAGAATTTTTTGTTTCTATTTCTGTTCTCCTAAATATTACTTGGTCCAGAACTATAATCAGAAACCAGGGCTTCCCTAAGCTGGGAGTGGTGTGGGAAGCTTCTCACTGTGGAGAAAGCTAAAGGCTTAATGATTGCTCTTGGCAGGAGACCAGGAAGGCAGCAAACCCTCAGAGAAAATTTCTTTTAAGAGGTGCTATTTTCTTTCTCCTTTGAAGTGCACATTTCTTTGCCAGATGGTAGTAGCTTCATAGGAATTACTTCAGGCAATAGGCTTCTCTTTACAAAATATCTTTTTGGAAAACCAATGGATCTTTTCTGGTTGAGTAATCTCATTGAAAACAAAATGATAGAAACAGTTTTAAATTTAAGTGAATTTAGGCTTAGATGGTATATGTGTATGAGCATTAGAGCATGTTTGGTGTGCACATGCATATGTGTGTGTGTGTGTGTGTGTGTGTGTGTATGTATGTATGTGTGTATGAACTCTTAATTTTGAAAAAAATTAATATGCTTAACTGTAATTTGAATTGAACTTATTTGCTATTTTTGTGCCATATTACTGAGTATGAACTATTACTGAGTTGTAAAGAGACTTAAAAGTACACATCTAATTTAAATATAATACAACCAATAAAATCAAAGAATGAGAGATTGATTGTAGGATTAGAATGATGTATACATATGTTCTAGAATATAGGAAAAGAAGATATATGGTTTGGGTATCAAGAGGTAATAATCATTGCAAAACTAGTTAATTTGCTTTATGTACAACAGTCATAAACAATTTTTGTATTAAGTGTAGTCTTCAGTCATAAGACATAGGCCACAGAAGCATGAACAAATACTGAAATATTGGTTTATAGTTTTAGTATCGACTCTACATTGTCTCAAAGGAAAAAAAAAGCTACATTCACTTATTAAGAAGTCAAATTCTTATAATGTTTGCAAGCTAGAAATAGGATATCACAATGACTCTAGAGAAAAGCCTGTGCTGGGTACTCTACCTGGAGGGCCCAAGGCTCCCTCCCAGAGTGGTCAAGTGTAGATTCTCCTCTTTTGTGATGGGTATAAAGAAAGACTACATTTCACACATAATTAAGTTGAAGCCATGTGACTGTGTTCTGACAAATACGATGTGGACAGAAGGATGCACCCCAACTTACCAGTCCAGCCAATAAACACTGTTATTTATCCAGACATTCCTCAGTTTTCATGGTAGGATGATGGATGGCTCATTATGAATGAAGGGAGTTTGAATAACGGAATCACACTTTATAGAACTGTCTGTGAGAACAGCCTGGCAGGAATTGGACTAAGATATGAGCAGAACGGAAGTTTTAAAAGCATCAAGCTATTGATACTTTAAGGAGTTTCTTATGCTAGTGTTAGTTAACACTAAAATAAAATAGTTTCCATCACACGCTATTCTGTCCACCAATTTCTACATTGTTGTCTTACTTTATTTTTAACATTAGTGAAGAAATTATGGTATTATTCTCCAATTTGTTTGTTGTTTGTATCTTTCCCCAGGAGCAAAGTGCATGAGGGCATAAAGTTTGTTATTCACACTAATTTATTCCAAGAACACATAGAATAATCCTTCTTCATAGTAAGAACTCAATTACTTGTCCAATAAATAAATTATTTAATATCTCACAAAATGAGATAGTAATTTTACTAATTTCTCTTTTTTATAAATAAGACAACGAAGACTTGGGAAGTTCAATTTATCCAAGGTTACTTAATAAATGAGTAAAGATACTAAGTCTAATAAGGGTAGAAAGGTAGCAAGCATTATGTATTTCCAAAGTTCCATTCTATAGAAGAGTAAATCTAAGTCGATTGTTAGTATGTTAATCAAGGGACATATTTGCTTTCTTGATACTGATTCTTTCCTCTGGTAAACTGTTGGTAGGCTAATTTAAATACTTATTTTATACATGTATATTTTACATATATAATGTATGTAATGTTTAATTTCTTACATATTTAAAAGGTATTCAAAATAGTCTTCATAGCTGGACTTGGTGGCGCACGCTTATAATCCCAGTACTTGGGAGGCTGAGACAGAAGGATCCGGTTCATGGCCAGTCTCAGCTACTTAGTGAGGTCCTCCACAACTTAGTGAGACCCTGTTCCAAGTTAAAGAATAAAAAGTAGGACTGAAGGTGTAGCTTGGAGGTAGAATGCCCCTGAGTTCAAACTCCAGTACTACAAGAAAGAAAAAAAAAAGTCTTCATATTCAACAAGAGAGACTGCACATACAAATGCTCCTTGAGTTACAATGGGGTTACATTCCAAGCAAACTACCATAAATTAAAAATATCACAAGTCGAAAATGCAATTAATACATCCATCCTAGTGAACATGATAACTTAATGACAGTACACTGTAGAATGTCAGTTGCTCACAAGTATGATCAAGTGGTTGGAAGCTGATATTTGCTGTTGCTGCTCAGCATCTTAAGAATCATACTGTATATCACTAGCCTGAGAAAAGACCAAAGTTCAAAATTGGAAGTAAGATTTCTAAAGAAGGCATATTGCTTTCATATCATTGTAAGTTGAAAACTCATAAGTTACACCATTATTAATTGGAAACATCTACATATATATATACATATATATGTTTGTGAATATATAATGTAACAAATATGCTAAAACATACATAGTTCATTTCTTTCTAATTTAAAAGACTTTCCTATAAAGGAGCTATTAATATTTAATTTATACAATATCAGGGGATATGGTAGTTCCTGTAAATATGCTATTCAGATAATTTTAAATCATTTGCTTAATTATGATAGGAAATCTATCTCTCTTCATTGAACAAAAGGAAATAAAATTCTGGAGATTTTTATTGTAGAAGTAGCACTACTACTCTGAAAAGTTTCTGAGAGAATTAATTTATCAGAGTAGTGCTGGTAGTTAGATTTTTGTTGTTGTTGTTGTTGTTTGGTAGTGGGGATTGAACTAAGGGGGGTTCTACCTCCAAGCTATACCCCCAGCCCTATTTTATTTTTATTTTGAAACAGCATCTCTCTAGGTTGACGAGAGTCTCACCACTTGCTGAAGCTGTCCTTGACCCTGCAATCCTCCTGTCTTAACCTCCCAAAGTACCAGGATTACAGGTGTGCACCTCCATACCCAGCTCAATAGATATCATTATTGTCTTATTTTTTTAGGAAAAAAAAATGAGCATCAAGAGATAAAAACAAACAAACATACAACAACAACAAAAAACTACACATGATCACATAGCTAGATCATAGAAAAGCAAGTTTGTGAACTGAAGAAATTTTTCCCTGGGGACCATCTTATAAATCACTAGGTTATATTTTCACTTAATGGTGAACATCTTTCAGTTGGCTTTGTTTGGATGTAGAGATTACAGTACTTTCTTCACAAAAGCTAAATCCCCATCAACTCCAAAATATAAATATTATTCATTTATTCAGTTTTTTACTTTTGGTGCTGGGGACTGAACCCAGGGCTTTGCTTATGCCATGGATGCTGTATTCTATAAAACATGAATAATAATTCCTACTTTTTAAAAGTAATTCTTGCCTGAGAATTGAAGAACAAGGACTTTTTCATCTATTCTCAGTTTTCAAATGCGAACACTGTTCCTGGTGGGAAAATAATACAAATCTAAATATATTTTTTCCATTAAGCAACGAGCAAGAGATTCAGAACTTTGTTAGACAGCCTCATTCGTATTCTACACAGGAAACACTAAGTTAAAATCATTTCTTTTCACATTGTTTTCCCACCTTTCAGATTTTTTCTGCATTTTGTACCAAAATCTTGAAGAATGATGAATCTTTCAAACTTAGAAGGCATAGACATAGTACATTTGGTACAAAGTGAACTTTTGTGGACATAACCTCATAACTACTTTGAAGGAAGAAAGTTTTGGTCTCCTATTTTGTAACAAAAATTTTTAAACACTTAACTGTATAATTTGCAACCAGCACTATGTTTCATATTGTACCCAAATTCATATACACACATATGTTTTAATATACTAATATTCATGAATTAGATCTTTATTGTTTTCAACTCTGTGATGAATTCCATTCCAAATTGCAAGTTTTGACAAACTATTTTATTTAATAATGAGCTACAGATTACATCCTTCAGTTTGAAAAACATTCATCTAGATGGAAGACAGTGATAACATCTGATTATATGTATTTTCTTTTGTTAATTAAATAGTTGCTCCTATTTTCTAATAAAAATTACAAAATACAACATATACAATTTATTTGTACAAAAGAATAAGAAACATAGATATTTAGGGTTTTTGGTTGATTTCCTTATTTAGAGTAATTTATATTTATTCCACTTTTGTAAGTTGATTAAATTATTTTGGAAATGACATCTTCATAGCCTTGTAATGACAACGTTGTAGTTCAGTGTCCTGAGGAATAAGATAGCATATTGAGCAGATTTTTTTTAAAAGTAGTCTTTCATAATAAAGGGACTATTAATATATATGTGGAATAGGCTATGAGAATTAGCCAAGTTTTCAGAGGCATCCTGTTGTTAGCAATAGCATATCTGAGCCTGAAATTTCAATGTTTGATGGTGCTACTAAAGCAAGGTTGAAATCAAGTAACTGGAGCACCCTAACAGAATCTATTCTCATAGAGGGGCACAGGTTCTATTAGAACTTCAGAGAAAGAAGAGTGAAAGGAATACATATCCTAGCCTCTCATTCTTGCCACTTTTGACCTCATACCAGTGTCTCCTATTAGATTAAACCCAACAAAGAAATTGTATTAAGTGTTGTAGTCCATAGTCAGTCTCCTGAGGATATTATAGGACAAACAAAGGTGGAAAACAGATGTGAAAGAAAATCACTGAGTAAGTTCCTATAATTTAGAAAAGAGATGAAATAAGTGTGACTGTTGTGTTGAACTAGCAGATTTTTTAAAGATCTCCTGGAACTCCTGATTGCCGTATTTTTATAATGATTGCATTCCTAATAGCCCTTGGCTCTTTGTACACACACACACACACACACACACACACACACACACACACACGCAGTATTTTCACCTCTATTATTTTACTCTCTTTCAGAAAGTAATGTGAGTTAGGATTGTTCGTGTTAACGAATTTCTTTTAGTGGTGTGGAGCCAAACAGTCAGGACTGATCAGGCTGAAGGTGAAGTGCAAAGCCCTTAGCCCATGGACACATTGCTCATCTTTGATAGGAGGCATCACATTTGCTCTATTACTAGATACTCTAGGGAAAGAGACTAAAGGTTAACGTGTCGGCATGCAGACTTGTCAAATGGCTTCTGAAACAAAGGAAGAGGGAAAAAACAACCAAACCCGGATTCTTCCTTTTTTTCTACTTTAGTACATATTATATCCTGCAATGTTTTAGTCTACTACACATACTAAAAATTTTGTCAATATTTCCTTATCTCCTCATAAACATAAGGAATATAATGTGTATGGCATATATGGGTAAAACTGGATATAGATATCACTGAGGTTTTGAACATTTAAAAAATAACTACATCTTACCTCTAATATTAGAAATTACTAGATATTTAAAGAATGAAATGTACTCTTCTCTAGTTGTGCTAATGTGATTATACAGTACCTTACAGAATTTGATTTGCAATATTACATTTTTATCAATCACAATAGCCCAGAAATTCTAGGTGGGTAGTAACATTCTCTAATAACATTTTAGGTAGTTTCAGATATATTTGTCTATAGCTATCTACAGCTTTCTTACCTTTTTCCATGAAACTAGAATTCTTCTTCTATATGTGATAACCCTAAAATTAAAACTAATAAAGAGAAGAAAAACTTTCTACTTCATCACCCTACTGTGAATTAGTTTTTTTTTTCTTCTTCTTCTTCTTTTTTTAATTTGGTGCATTGTAATTTTACATCACATGGAGGTATAGAATGACAGAAAAATACATGCACACAATTTATGGTGCCCTTCCCACTAAGTCACTCCCCCATTTCTCTCTCTCCCCATATAGATCTTTGAGATTAGAATTGGTAATTTTGTATATATTTGTAGTATTATTTCAACTGTTGTACTCTTTATGTCTTTGTCTCCCTCCTCCCTTCCCTAAATTCTTCAGTTATTCCATTGGAATCTCATATGGTAGTTCCAT
>PVLC010046341.1:0-11464 GCA_004027655.1 Graphiurus murinus | reverse complement strand
TTTGTGACTGGCTAATCTCACTTAACATAATGTTTTCCAGTTGCATCCATTTCCCTGCAAAGAACATGATTTTGTTCTTCTTTATGGCTGAGTAAAATTCCATTGTGTATATATCCCATAGTTTTGTAATCCATTCATCTGTGGATGGACATCTTGGCTACTTCCATAGTTTGGCTATTGTGAATTGAGCCGCTATAAAAATAGATAGACATGCATAGGTCTGATAGTTTGGTTTCCATTCTTTTGGGTATATACCCAGTAGTGGAATTGCTGGGTCATATGGTAGGTTCATTCCCATTCATCTGAGGATCCTCCATACTGTTTTCCACAGTGGTTGCACAAGTTTGCACTCCCACCAACAATGTATTAGGGTTCCCACTTCTCCACATCCTCGCCAGCAGGTGTTATTGTTCGTGTTTTTTATGATTGCCATTCTGACTGGAGTTAGGTGAAATCTCAGGGTAGTTTTGATTTGCATCTCCCTGATTGCCAATGATGTGGAACATTTCCTCATACATTTATTGGCCATTTGTGTTTCTTCTTTTGTGAAGTGTCTATTTAGGTCCTTTGCCCATTTTTTGATTGGGTTATTTGCTTTCTTCCACTCACAATAGCACCCCGAAAAATAAAATACTTAGGGATAAACTTAACCAAGGAGATTAAAGACCTCTATAAGGAAAATTAGAGAAAGCTGAAGAAGGAAATCAATGAAGACCTTAGAAGATGGAAGGATCTACCATGCTCTTGGATAGGCAGAATAAATATCATCAAAATGGCCATCCTCCCAAAACTGATCTACAAATTCAATGCAATACCCATGAAATTGCCAAGGATGCTCCTCACAGACATAAAAAATCAGTCCTTAAATTCATCTGGAAAAACAAAAAGCCCAAGATAGCCAGAGTAGTTCTTAGCAATAAAAATCATGCAGGAGGCATCACAATACCTGACTTTAAACTCTACTACCAAGCCACAGTAATAAAAACAGCATGGTACTTGATGCGGTTTTGAATGCGCATTGCTAGTATTTTGTTTAGCAGTTTTGCATCTAGGTTCATCAGTGATATAGGCCTATAGTTTTCTTTTCTCGAGCTGTCTTTATTTGGCTTTGGTATTAATGTGATATTAGCTTCATAGAAAGTGTTTGGGAGGGTTCCGTTTCTTTTGATTTCATGGAATAGTTTGAGGAGTATTGGGATTAGTTCTTCCATAAATGTTTTATAAAATTCACTTGGGAAACCATCTGGCCCTGGGCTTTGGTTGATGGTAAACTTTTTATTGCCATTTCTATATATTTGATTTTTATTGGTTGATTTAAGATTTAAGTTTTCTATATCTTCTTGACTCAATTTAGGAGGGTTGTATGTATCTAAAAAATTGTCAATTTCTTCCAGATTTTCCATTTTGTTGGAGTATAGTTTTTCAAAATAGCTTCTGATGATCATCTGTATTTCTGCACTGTCATGGTAATATCACCTTTTTCATGTCTTATTTTGGTAATTTGGGTTGATTCTCTCTTTCTTTTGGTTAGGTTGGACAATGGTTTATCTATCTTGTTTATTTTTTCTAGAAACCAGCTTTTGGTTTTGTTGATTTTCTGTATTTTTTATTCTCTATTTCATTAATTTCTGCTCTGATTTTCATAATTTCCTGTCTTCTACTGGATTTGGGGTTGGACTGTTCTTGTTTTTCAAGGGTTTTGAACTGTGTCATTAGGTTATTTATTTGGTGACACTCTGTTCTTCTTATGTGGGCACTCAGTGCTATAAATTTTCCTCTTAGTACTGCCTTTAAGGTGTCCCAGAGGTTTTGATATGTTGTGTCTCTGTTTTCATTGGTTTCTAGGAATTTTTTAATTTCCCCCCTTACTTCTTCTATGACCCATTCCTCGTTCAGCTCTGTGGTGTTCAGTCTCCATGTGTTTACATGGTTACTATAGGTCTTCTTAGAGTTGATTTCTAGTTTCACTCCATTGTGGTCTGAAAAGATGCAGGGAATTATGTTACATTTTTTGAATTTGCCAGTGCTCTCTTTGTGGCCCCGAATGTGGTCTATTTTGGAGAAGATTCCATGAGCTGCTGAGAAAAATGTGAATTCAGCTGTAGTTGGGTGAAATATTCTGTATGTGTCTAACAGGTCCATTGGGTTTATGGTATTACTTAGGTCTGAAGCATCAGGATGTACAGCAAGTGAAAGTATCAGAAACCATTTTGTAGATTTCTCTTTAGATTACCCCTCTGATCAAAGATTAATATATAGAATATATAAAGAGCTTAAAAGACTCAATACTAGAAAAAAACAATTAAAAATGGGCACTTTTCAAAAGTGACACCTTTCAAAAGAAACACACACTTCCAAAAGAAGAAATGCAAATGGCCAGTAAATATATGAAAAAAATATTCAGCATCATTATCAGTCATAGAACTGGAAATCAAAATGGCACTGAGGTTCTATCTAACCCCAATCAAGACAGGGACTGGTGGGATGAAGAGACCAGGGCATCCACCTGCTGTCTACTTGGGGTAACCAAGGAAGAGCATCCACCCGGGCAGCATGTGGGGAAACGTGTTCTCAGGAGAGGGGACAGCAAGGACAAAGGTCCTGGTCAGTGGTGATCTTAGAGGGATGGAGGTCCAAGAGACCTCAGGATGATGACCCCAGTGGTGGAGCAGGAGGAAACGGAAAGCCAGACAGAGGTCAGTTGGCGTCATACTGGCAGCTGGGTGATCTGCTTCCATTTTGCAGAAGAGGAAACTGAGGCACCGACCCCATAGTTCTTACTCTCCCAAGCTCTGTTCATGGTCAGACTCACCCATGTGTTCAGTCCCCCACCTTCTAGGTATCTATGTAAGACATGGTTGCAACAGCCAGGAGTGGTGGTGCAGGCCTGCAATCTCAGTACTCAGAACCCCAAGACAGGAGGATCACAGGTTCATGGCCAGCCCCAGTAACTTAGTGAGACTCTTAGAAACTTTGTGACTTGCAGAAACTTAGTGAAACCCTGTTTTAATATACAAACAGGATGAGTCAGGGATGTCGCTCCAATGATTAATACTCCCAGGTTCAATTCACAGTACTCAAAACTAAAATTAAAATATGGTTCCAACAGACATAGATATCAGGACTGGGTGATGAAATATATTTAGTAATTTGCACCAGTCCCCATCAGCTAGGTTGTCTTCTAAGTAGTCACTGGAGGATTTTTCTAAACACAAAGACAGGTAGGTGTCTTTCCCATCTTGTATATGATTTCTATCTGACTTCTATAAGATTTTTGTCTTTCCCAGTAGAGAAGAGAACTAATGGAGCCAGGCATGGTGGTGCACCTCTGTAATCCCAGCTTGGGATGCCGATACAGGAGGCTCACAGGTACCAGACCACCCTCAGCAACATATTAAGGCCCTCAGCGATGTAGTGAGGCCCTGTTTTAAACTAAAATAAGTCTGGGGGTATAACCTAAGGGTAGAATACCCCTGGGGTCTAATCTTCAGCCCCACAGAAGAAAAAGAGAGAACAGAGAATGAGGAAGAAGACCAATAGTGGGATGCAGTGGACTTGAGCCTAATCTGATTTTATGCAAGGTTAAGGAATGTTTGAGTTTTCAGTGTAGATAACAGTAGGACCTAAAGGAGAACCCCTCTGTTCACACCCTGGGTACCTAGCAGTGGCCATTCCTCACTCTCCTCCAGAATTCCACCCTCACTGCCCTGGTTCACAGCTGAGGCAGGAGCGTTAGGGTCAGGGTTCGTGAGACATATTCCGTGAAATAGTCAACATCAACAGCACCCGATAACCTTGTGCAAAGGAGGTGCGAGACAAGGCAAGACAAAGTGAGGTATTGAGATTCTCAGCAAACTTGCAAGATTTTGTTTCAAAACAAAAAAATAAAAGGGCTGGAAGTGTATCTCAGAGATAGAATGCCCTAGGTTCAATCCCTAGTACTAAAAATTAAAAAATGGCATTTTGACTTTTTATATGAAAATCCATCCAGAAAGCCATGATACTAGGGTTTCCTAAGACATCACTGAGGGTCTTCTAAAGGCAGAAGAGCACAGAGTTAACTGAATACACACAAAGAACTTCTTCTTCTGGAGGAATTGAGATTAAGTTCTAAACCTATTGAAAACCATCACTGGAGCATTGTTTTGGACAAATTTTGCTATACTAGTTAAAAAAGACAAGTAAGATTTTGGCAACTGCCAAAATTTGCCTTCAATTTCCTTCCTCCCAAATCACTCTGAAAGGTGAAGAGCGTTACCCCTGCTCAGGGAGAGGAAAACAAGAGTACCCCAAGGTAGGAGAACACTTTGGAGGCTGCTGGGAAGTCTTTGAACTTCTCCATGCCTGGCAGGAGAGTGCCTCTGTCAAAAGAATATTTCTGAGATGGGGCTAGCCACTCATTTCAAAATCTGAGCCTGGCCTGTATAACCTGCAGGTAACAGGAGCCAGAGGTGCACTTGGGTTCCACCTGGGTCACCAAAAATTCTCACCAAATCCCAGTACTAGCCCTAATTTTACAAATTAAAAAGTGGAGTAAGCCTTTTGGAAGAAGGTAAAATAAATTAATTGTTAAGCTTGCATGTCAGAGAAAATAATGATCTTAAGTATTTAGAAGAAAAGCCCTGGATTCTCCCCAAAGAAAGGAAGCTGGTACCTTTTGAGTTAGCTCTGCAGGGTCAGGCCATTCGGTTTATCAGAAGGCATCAGTTCATGTTTGGGTCTTCCTTGAGTCAGTTCTTACTGAGATCCACAAGCACTAGATTTCCTTCTATCAGGAAACGGATAAGAACATGTCATTAGTTAACAAGTGAAGGAAAGGGGAGAACACAGGAGGAAAAACATCTGCTTTGAAAGAGGTCATTTTTTAGCTGCTGGGATCAGAGCCGGCCTTTGTTACATAAACACAGTCACACTGTCATGTGACCATGACCACCCTCCATCTCACACCCTGTTTTTCTTTCTGCACTGAAACTCTGCATCCATCTAACAGATATACCAGTGGTTTTCTTTCTTGAGCCTCTGAAAGGCCATCCTGACTTCTCTCTTCATCAGTTCAACTCTGCTCAGTTCTACCTTCTGCAAATAGATTCATATACCATGTGTTCTGACATACTTAGTATTGTGGCCTCATGAACTCCTTTCCTCCCCAAGTTTATTTAACCCATCATTCTTAAATTTGGTTTCACACAATGTTTCATAACATGGCCAAAACAAGCATAAATTCTTTGCCAAAGTGCAGCACATGTGGCCTGTACTCCATTTCCCTATGAAGTCCTCTGGTTTTCCATAATCTCCTGAGCACAGATTCCACCATCCCCCTTTCTAGTCCCATTCTAGCCCTTCCAATTTCCTCTGACAAACCAGTTCCAAAGAATCACAGTCCACATGGTCAGACTTAGATATAGCAGCAGTCATGCTTCTGACACCGTTTTCTGTTCCAGCTAGCATTTTTGCAGCTACAGTGTCAAACATTGACTGCATAACTTAGAGGAGAGAAGAATTATTTTCTTACAGTTTAGGGATCAGTCCATGTGAGCCTGGGGATCGCAGGTCTCAGGGCATGGTGGTAGAAGGCAGAAGGAGAGCACGTGAGCTGTGTTCTTCACAAAACAGAGGCTGGAAATGAGAGATCGGGGGAGGTGGGACCATACCTATAATTCCTAAGGCCATACCCCTGGGGATCACCTCCACCCTCACTCTACCCAGTTTCACCCTGGTAAATACACTACAATGGATTTATTCACTGCTGGGATTGCAAACCTCCTGACTCCCTTGCATCCACCTTGAATATTAATAAGTGAGCTCTTTAAAGGACATTTTATACCTAGCTGTAATAGCATCCATCCAGAATGCCTCACAACTGCTTTTCTGTGGGGAAAGGGAAAATGGAGGGTACTTCCCAGAGTCTACTTTTTTTCAGTACTGGGGATTGAACTCAGGGGCATTCTACCTTCGAATTATACCCCCAGCCCTATTTTTTATTCTTTACTTTGAAACAGGGTCTTACTAAGTTGTGGAATGCATCACTAGGTAGCTGAGGCTCGCTGCGAACCCAAATCCTCCAGTCTCAGCCTCCCAGATTCTGGGATTACAGGCATGCACCAGCACATCAGGCCAGTCCACCATTTAAGGTAATGCCAGGGGGCCATTTTCCATCTTCCCTCACACAGAGAGCTACCATAACTAACATCGATCACACACCTGAGGTAGTGAAGGAAAAGAGGAAGGTGGGTGACAATAGCTGACACAGCTCTGGGAGACACACATACGGAACAGGATCTGAGGCTTTTCCTCAGGATGGGAGGCTGAGGAAAGGCATTTGTTCCTGATGTGACTGCATTTTCACTACCTTCCAACAGAAGAAGGTAGTTTCTATTTTGCCTGACCTGGAACACTTATGGAACTCTCATAGTTAGGATGCAGAAGCTATGGCAGGAGAGGCAGGCAAACTTCACACATTGTAGCTGGTCACCGGTTGGAGAAAGCACAAAACACTAAAGAAAGAGCTTGAAGAACATCTTAGAAGATGGAAAGGTCTGCCTTGCTTTTGGACAGGCAGAATAAATATTACCAAGATGGCCGTCATGCCAAAAGCGATGTGGAGAGTCAGTGCCATCTCTGTCAAATACCAATGTCATTCTTGACAGACCTAGGAGAATCAGACCCAGATTTCTTATGGAGAAACAAAAGACTCAGGATAGCTGAAGCAATTCACAGCAGTAAGAACTATGCAAGAGGTATCACAGTTCTTGATATCAAATTATACTTCAGAGCTATAGCGATAAAAAGAGCATGGTATAAGCACAAAAACAGACACATAGATCCATGGAACAGAATACCAGATATAGACAAATCAGCACACTTAAAGCCAATTGATTTTTTACAAAGGTGCAAAATGCACATGTTGGGGGGGAAAAAGACAGCTTTTCAAGAAATGGTGTTTGGAAAACTGGTTATCCATTTGTAGAAAAATGGAATTAAATCCTTATCTCTTATCCCGCAGAAGAGACTACTCAAGATGGATCAAAGACCTGAAAAGTAGACCAGAGATTTTAAAGTTCTAGAGGAAAGCATAGGTCAAACACTCCAACATATAGTCACAGAAAGAGACTTTCTCAATACTCCAACATATAGTCACAGAAAGAGACTTTCTCAAATGTCAGGAAATTAAAATGGGACAGCACAAACATCACATATTGTAGGAAGAGGACATTCAGAGTCACTGTGAACACTCAGGAAGAGCCTGGAATCACTCTCCCCAGAGTAGAGACTTTAAAATGTATGATCTGGTTTTTGACTTATTGATCATATGTCAGAATGAGAGAAGTCAATGTTTTCTACATATCCTGAGTGCTTCTGTATACAGGTGCAGATGTGTCAAGGGAACGTAGAGAAAAGTTTTGAGCCCAGCTCTCCCCACATGAATATTATCCAGCAGAGAATAAAGTAAAACTAAGAGGCAGGTGGAATGTCCCACTGGGGACTCCCTGGTTCTGTGCTCCCCAGTGAGATCTTGTCACCTTCTTACAGACCTCTGAGACATGAGGTAGAGACATCCTTTCCTTAAACCTGTGCAGGTTCTTCCCAGGTGCACTGAGTCCTCCCATCCCTGCCCTCTGCTGCAGAATCAGGGAGCAGGTGGGGTGTTAGGATGACCGTGGGAGAAGGAAGCTTGGGCAAATTGTTGAGTTTCAGTAGCTGCAGGAGGGACACCAGCTCTAAGAGTCGCATTCAGCCCAGAAGATTGTGTCCTGGACAATGCAGTAAGGACATTTTCTTCTTAACATAGTTTTTTCTTTAATTTAGGGACTGCTAAAATTAGTCAATTTATTTCATAGGCAATACCCACTCACATTATGTTTCCATTTAATTTTCTGACTTTCACTGAATAGCTCTATCAGTCTGCAAGTTTTATATTGAATATTATCTAGAGTGATTTAAAAGCAGTAACTCACTGAAGTTATGATTTCTTTAATATTATTGCAAGTTCTGGGTATCTGTATGCTCATTACTATGCCAAAACATTTAGGTTTATAAGACTGAAGATTCTAAAATAATATCATCCAATATTCTTATTTACAGATGAGTTAAACACATGACTTTGAGAGTTTTCCAGTGCCATGTGTTTGTAAGGCTCAGAGTTTTTCAATGAGTTAAACTTAAAGAAAAACCTGTATTTGACAGGAATCACATGAGAGAAATAGCTTTTACTGTGTATAAATGGTAGTTATGATGTGCTAAGATGTATATATTTTACACTACTCACTGACTGATTTATGAGTATAGGTAAAGTGTGAGTTTACTTGACAGATGCTTCACTGCTTAATTTTTTCATCATAATCATCTTGTGGGGTTTTTTTTCGTTTTGTTTTGTTTGTGTTTAACTCACTGACTCTATTGAGACTGTGAATAGGGAAACAAGGCCAGATTTTATATAAAGATCATCATAAATCAATGGAAATCTTCCAGTAAAATATATTGAACCACGACTCTATTACCATGTATGATACAGGGCCATGGATCTTATAAAAGTTTAACTTTTTCTAAGGATGCAATGGAATTTTGTTTCAGAAAGTCCACATTTCATATGTTTAAACCAACTACCTCCCTCACCTCTGAATTTGTAAGTGGTATTTCATGTTTCTGAATATATATCACTTTACATTACAGACCCACAAGACTGAAATAATCATCAAAGAATCTACCCTTACACCCTTGATTTTCAGATGATGATTCTTTTTACTATATGGCTGGAAATATGTAACAATTCTATGTGCCTCATATGGATGATATTTAATTAAAGTAAAAGCATGCATTTTATAGGTAATATTTTACCAGCAAATTATTCACCCAAATTTCCAGTATATATTTCACACTTAGCCCTTTTGGGTTTGGGGGTATATCCTTTGTTACTTAAAAGACAAAAGAAAGCTTGGACTCTAAAGGACCACATCCTTCAGGGTTAGGTTGTAAATTCATCCTTTTAATAAATCTTTCAGAAGGAATGACCCTAAATCTATTTTAAGTGCTATTCTTTTTCCTCCCTGATTCCACTTGGCTGAAGAGGAAAAAACTGTTATATATTCCTGCTAATATTTGATAAACAGGTTCTTCTCACAAAGACTAGTTATTCTGCCATCACAACAAAAAGGTGCATTGTATAGCTACCTTCTGTTATTCAAAGAAAAGACCTAAAATGTTATCAGACTTCTCTGACCAGTGATTGCTCAAATGTACTCAGTTTGATAATTTTTATCCTGCATTTTCAAGCAGAAACAGAGCTGATCAATTTCTAAAAGATCTGCATTGGTTATTCCAAGTAACATACATGAGAAAGGGCATGGTAATAATAATAGTTGCCAACATTTCTGTAGAGATCATTTTGTATCATAAGCACTACTGTGATTGCTGTGGACCCTTCATTATCTTTCATACATAAATATGTAGAATATAGATAATATGACTCTTAATATTTTATTTTATAGATGAGACACTGATCCTCAGTGTCGACATGACACTCATAGTAAATGACATGTTGTACATGTAAATTCATAATGCATACTCATCGGCATTTGCTATATGACTATGTTAATAACATTTTCTCTGTGAAAAAATATGACAGGATAAACATAGCACAGCAATAAAATAATGCTGTGGATGCCTAGTTTGTGGATACTCAATGTAGGAGGATCACATTTACACTTTTCTGCAGAAAACCTCATCCAAATTCACCAACACATGTGGAACTATTAGTATGCACCTGACCATGAGGATGATGCACATGGAAACCAAAAAAGACACCATTATTCCACCAGAAAACCTCAGACAAGAGCTAGTAGAAGGAAAGTTTCCTATGGGAATGGCAATTGGTGATGAATAGGAAGCTTAGGTACTGTGTATCTGCCGTGGTGGGGTCATCCAGCTGAGATGGGGCGGGTGGAGGGAAGAGAGAGAGTGGGTATCAATTCTTATTTTTTTCTGCCTCATTGATTTAATTTTTTTATTGGTGCATTGTAATCATACATCTTTGTTAGGTACAAGCTGATAAAGGCATACATGCACACATTACTCGTTTTGGATATCAGTTCCTGATGGTGTCCAGAGGAAGTGAGTTTTTATGTGGAATAACCAAGCATCAGGATTAACCCACATATTTTCCTAGTTGTAATCTTGTTGGTTGAGACTATGAAGGTTACATTTGTAAAAAAAAAATTTATTGCTCCTCAGAAATTTACTATATGTGTCCCTCCCAACCCATCATAAGATGGATAAAAACAGGAAACTGTCCAGAAATATTAACCTAATAAATACTATATATATTGAAATTGGCATTGGAATCCTAGCCAACACCATCCTCCTTCTCTTCCACATCATCTTGTCCTTTCTCAGGCACCAGCCCAAAACCACCGACCTGCCTATTGGCTTCTTGGCCCTAATCCACCTCGTCATGCTGCTAATGCAAGCATTTATAAACACAGACATTTTCATGCCTCAGGGAGGGAGGTGGGGAGACATGACATGTAAGTTGGTTATCTACATACACAGGTCGATGAGGGGCCTCTCTGTGTGTACCACCTGCCCGCTGAGTGTCCTGCAGGCCATCATCCTCTGCCCCAGGAGCTCCTGGTTGGCCAGGTTCAAGCAGACATCCTGGCTTCACCACCTGGGCTCCCTCCTTGTCCTGTGGGCGTTCTATACGTCCTCTTAGTCACCATTATTGCCACTCACAATTTGACCTCAGACAATCTTATATATGTCACTGAATCCTGCTCTCTCTTACCCATGAGTTTCTCCCTCGGGCACACCGTCTCCACACTGCTGACCTTCAGGGAATCCTTCATGGTGGGACTCATGACTATCTCCAGTGGATACATGTTGAATCTCTTATACAGGCATAAGAGGCAGACCCAGCACCTTCACAGCACCAGTCTTTCTCCAAGAGCATCCCCAGAGCAAAGGACCACCTGGACCATCCTGCTGCTCACGACTTGCTTTGTGGTGATTTCCACTTTGGATGGCTTTGTCTCCTATGTATTACTTACAGTGAATGATGACCCAGTATTTTATTGTATCCAGGTTCTTGTGGTCCATATGTATGCCACAACGAGTCCTTTGGTGTTCATCAGCACTGAGAAACGTATAATCCATGTTTTGAAGTCACTGGATGGGAGGACAGTAGATATTTGATTGCTCAGTGATGGGTAGTATGTCCTTTAAAGATGAGCCAGTGTGCTGGCTTCAGAAGGATTAATCATGCTGTATTTGACATGGAATCATGCTTTTGCTGTTAAGTGTATTTATTTTGATATATTTGGATAGTATATAGATAAAAGAAAAATCAAACAAAATTATATTGAGAGATATTGGAAGAGTTTCACGTTTTCATGTTTCTCTTGGGTTCTCAAGGTTACCAATGAGATGGATCTCATTGTCACTGCATGTGTGTGTGTGTGTGTGTGTGTGT
>PVLC010046340.1:0-11238 GCA_004027655.1 Graphiurus murinus | reverse complement strand
ATTATAACCTGGAAGTGAAGGGGAGGTAGCCACTGGGGGGAGCAGAGTAAAGAAGGCCCAGGTGCTGTGTGAGTGTGCAGGTGGGAGGAGGAGCCCCAAGGGTGTGGCTTGGAGAAGAGACAGGAAAATCTGGGAGGACTCTCAGTGTTGCTGGAAGAAACATAGCCAGCTGAGGCCCCCAAAATTAGAACAGTGAAACTCTGATCATTTATGGTTGGTATAAACGAGTTAGCTCCTCTGTAGAAGCCTTCCCCAAATTATGTTACCAACTGAGATAAAGTGTATTTTTGGTCCTAATGATTCCCCTTACTTGCTGCAAGAGGTTTGCACGTCTCTCCTTTGCTGGGTGGAGTAGTACATGTCCTTCTTTAAGGACCAGGGTATATTCTTGTTCCCTTGGCGTCTTGCATCCTTTTTGACATCATGTGCTGTGCTGTGACCAGTGGGATGTGAGTAGGAGTGGCATATGCCGATTGTGGGCAGGCATTTGGAAAGCCATCCCGAGGTGTGGTCCTTGCCCTTTGCCTCTGCCACGAGGATGACACGCACCAGGCAAGGGCTGCCCTGTCAGCCTGGATCCTGGTGCACAGAGATCCTGGGGAGCCGTCACACTGCAGGCGAGCCTTGCTGGCATGTGCCGTGAGTGACACACACCTCTGTGCTATGAGTCGCTGAGATTTAGGGGACGCAGACTGACACACCAACTTTGCATTATGTGATTGCTTCCTGTGATCCCGGAACAAAGAGAGAGGGTGTGTCCATGGCAGAGGAGGTACCCTTGACCCCACAGAGTGGACAGGGAGAGGTCAGAGGTCACTGGCTAAGACCTTCAGCTGAGCTGAGCTGTTGGCTCACGGCCCCTTCCAGTGGCTTCCCCACCCTGAAGGAGAACTATAATCACCCTGTGTGGGCCCAAGAGAAGGGTCTATCTCCTTCTGTTATTAAAGCAGAAATAACTGAACTAACTCACCAAAAAATAAAGGAAGTTCGGGGCAGGGGGATTCTGTGGACAGAATCCAGGAAATTCCACTGAGTCAAAGTGTGGCTGACAATGACATGGCAGCTTTCAGCAGGAGGTGGGAAGTGGTATGGAGCTGGGGTTCGGAGAGCAAAGAGTTCTGCTTTTCAGGAACCTTAACAAAAAGAAAAAACTGGAAGAGGAGTTAGAAATGCCCCAGTATTGCTTCTGAGAGAATAGACTCTCTTTGTCCTCTGATAGTGGCAGTGGGGAATTTTCCAGGTAGTTGGTGACAGTCTGCCCTGCTAGACTTGAACTTTTCTTCACCCACTGGGAAACTCACCAAACTTCATGCTGTCAGCAAGGACTTTCCATGAGCCATTTCATGAGGGAAGTTTTGTGCAGTTTCTCAGTAATGTGGCAGAGAGCTGAAGTAGAAATACCTATTTTATGGGGCAGAGAGTAGTAGAAGTGATATCAGGAGGGGGGTAGTCTAGATGACCTCTTGAACTCTTCCAACACAAATAGGTTAATGTTTATTATTTAATGCTATGGCTCATGACATTAAAATGTCAAAATCGACTTAATTAGGGGGCAAACAAGTAGAAGTAAATTCGAAATGCATGTTAAAATGAAACAAGTGGAATTAAGTCGGAAATGCAAATGTATCATTTGATCTCATTTATTCCTGTAAACCACATCAAATTATTTATAGGAATGTAGTAGAGGATAAATAAGTGAATGAACAAGTGAGATGTTATGTCATAGCCTAATGCCACATTACACTAATACGAGTGAGCGGTAGCAAGTTTCATGAAGTGCAAGAACATGGAAATGGGAACTTCAATCATGAGGAAAATTCTAAAAATATGAGTGAAGAAGGAAAAGGACGGCCCGGGGCATATGAGGTCTGGTCCATGAGTTCCAACACTTCTACCAGGTGCTGGAAATGATTCAAAGGAAAAGTGAGCCATTCGGTAGTTCCCAGCAGGCACCGCACATTCCAACAAGAGCTGTGCCAATGCTAAGGTTTTACATTAATTTCTTTTTCATCCCAAATGTTCATTTTTGTCTCCTGAGAGGATTCTTTCCTCCAGTGTGACAAATTTTCCAATTTTATAATGGAAGCCAGGAGAAAATGGAATTCTCTTTATAGAAATCCATTTTGTAGCCAACTTTCTTGAGATGCATCTATCCCTGAAAGCAATTTCCTTCACTCAGGTGGATGTGGCTGAGGTGTTTAGGGCCAGTTAAATGGATCACTGATGATTCACTCTTGGAGCTTGTGGGAGACTTAACAGCAAGGCCTTGGGGGGAAGTGTGTCGAGGGCTGTCCTCTCCTGGCCCTTCTCAATCTGTGCTGAGCTCTGTTTTGAGAGCAGCAGGTTCACTAGGCAGGATGCAGGTGGGGTGGGGCTGAGAGTTACCTGGACACATCCGGGCACCAGCGACAAATTATCCTTCATGTCACTCCAGCAGGCTCAGGAATCTGGCTAGAAAACTGCATAACCCACTGGAGAGCTCAATGGAAGACAAGTCCTCAGACAAGAGCGGTGTCTTGGTGTGCCGTTGTCACAGACCAGAGAGGCCACTGAGGATTTGTAGGAACATAGAAGAGGTTGTGTAATAGGACTAGAACTCACGTCTGGCTGGCTCCTGGCCCTGGCTTGTGTTCTAACAGTGCCTCTTTGGGGGCACATTTATGATTATGTAATGGCAAAACAAAGGCGTTTGGTAGTAAATTAAATCAATTTTAGACTATGCGGGTGACTTGCATGCAGTGTACACCGCCAGGCTTTGACGCATTCCAGTGTGGGAAATGTACTCGAAGCATAACAACTGGCTCTTCTCCATCTGTTCCTGTTCCCCACTTGACTCATCCCTGCTCTGTAAATACTCTTCGACTTGTTAGCAAGTTGAACACATTTCAAAGCTCCATGAATGGAGTGCACAGAGGTCAGAAGTTACCTTACGGGAGACCTCAGAAGAGACATAAACTTGCCTTACCATGAAAAACATTCCACCCCGCAATGCTCGTGTGTCAAGCTACGTTTCTCACGAAGATAACGGGAAGCAAATGAAGATCAGAAGGGGACTGGTTTGGAAGGAAATTGGCCAGAATGTAAAAGTTCATATCCAAAAATATAAACTGAAAACCTCCCATTGGGACTTGATAAGGAAAAATAAACGTTCATAAAGCTAACAGTCCAGAAAAAAAATCATTGACAAGCAGGAAAGATTCTTCACTGAAGGTTGATGAGTGTCCTCAGCCTCCTCTTGGTGGTTTCCATCCCAGTGTCTCAGGACACCATCTGTGACCTGCCATGGTGGTGACACATCATGATAAGCTTTCATGAGCCGGCCACCTGCTGCCCAACCCCCTAGGACAGTAATTCAGTGTGGAGAAACAAGCACCTGAATTCTGCAAGGCAAAACAACCACAAAGTGACAAAGTGGTTCTTTTTTTTTTTTTTTTTTTTTTCAGTACTGGAGATTGAACTCAGGGCATTCTACCTCTGAGCTATACCCCCAGCCCCTATTTTTTATTCTTTATCTTGAAACAGGGTCTCATTAAGTTGCGGAGTGCCTCACTAGGTAGCTGAGGCTGGCCTCGAACCGGGATCCTCCAGTCTCGGCCTCCCAAATGCTGGGATTACAAGCGTGCGTCACCACGCCCAGCTCAAAGTGCATCTTGCATACTAGAGAGGGGCTGATTGATTCTGTGTCTACCCACCCACAGTTAACCAAGTTTCATGCATAACAACACTATCCTATATCTATGGAGATTTTGTTGTGATCCAGGCACTGTTCTACCCAAGCAAGTCAATTCATTTTCACAGTAATGAAGTATGTTTGGCTTTGGCCCCTTTTTACACATAAGAAGAATGACAGGTAATTTGTCCAAAGTCACACAGTATGTCAGGATTCAAACCCAGGTCATTGGATAGCAGAGATGGAAGGTACCACCCTGCACTCTAGTACATGTGTACCCCAGTCTAGTCAACACAAAGCCTGTGAGCAAGTTAAAATACACACCCATCCAGGGTATAATCCTGTAATCCCAGTACTTAGGAGGCTGAGACAGGAGGATCACAGGTTCAAGGCCAGCTTCAGCTACATAGTGAGGTTTTCCGCAATTTAGTGAGACCCTGATTCAAAATAAAAAAATTAAAAACGGGGCTGGGAGTATAACTCTGATGTAGAATGCCCCTGGGTTCAATCTCTGGTACTATGAACGCATGCATGTACACACACTTTACTCTTGTGTGCTTTGATTGACCTAACCAGATTGATTTCATAATAAAAATGCATTCTTTCGTGCCTTAGCCTTCTCTTAAACCTGTGAGAAGTATGTCACAACCAACAGCAATTCAGCCAAGGCAAGATCCTACCATGTATCATGAGGCAAGGTACTGAACATTCAAGAGTTCTGACCTTGTCTCCAAAGAGCTTCCAGTCTCTCCACAGGGTACCAGCTCACCCTACTAAGAATCATATGACACAAGTGGCAGAGGAATGAGATACAAGTAAAGACTTCCGATGGGGGGGGGGGTAGGAGTGTGTGGGGAGCCCAGACAGAGGAATGAATATCAGGAGAACAGTTACTGGTTGACAGTATAGATTGAATATAAGAAGCAGACATGGAGAACAGACCCCAGACATCTAATGATGCCCTGCTGACTATGTGAGGAGGCCAACTGTATTCCTTCTGAAAAACAGGGAAAAGCTGGGCGTGGTGGTGCACGCTTGTAATCCCAGCATTTGGGAGGCTGAGACTGGAGGATCTGGGTTTGTGGCCAACCTCAGCTGCTTAGTGAGGCCCTCCGCAACTTAGTGAGACCCTGTTTCAAAATAAAGAATAAAAAAATAGGGCTGGGGCTGTAGCTCAGAGGTAGAATGCCCCCAGGTTCCATTCCTAGTACCACAAACAAACAAACAAACAAACAAACAAAAACAGGGAATGTAGTTCAAGAAACTTTCTTTTCTGTGTGTATGGTACGGAGGATTGAACCTAGGGGCATTCTACCTCCCCCAGTCCTATTTTAGTTTTTAATTTTGAAACAGGGTCTCATTAAGTAGCAGAGGACCTCACTAAGTAGCTAAGTAACCACAAACCTGTGATCCTCCTGTCTCAGCCTCCCAAGTACTGGGATTACAGGTGTGTGCCACCACACCCAGCAGCTCAAGTCACTTTCTATCTGCCTCATAGGTACTGTGAAAGGACTCACAAAGCTACTGCCTTATCCAATCATGGAATATGGAGTAATGTGGCTTTTCCCCACAGTGAACTGATAAATCTTATCCGTTGTTCACTGGTTCATGACAGTCTTCTACTACTGGGAGGAATAGATATTCAACTCCAATTAGCTTAAGTTTAAAAGGGGAATTCACTGACTCATATAATCAGGAAATCGGGAGTCAAGGCACAGCTTGATCCAGGAACACAAATAATGTTGTCATGGCATTCAACTATTGCTCCATAGTATATATGCGCTCCAAGTAATGGTCTCTCTCGACTCAGCTTGTCTCTGCTTGATGACATTCCCAAGCAGACCATGTTTAAGTGAAAGGCAACTCACATTCTCCCAGCTTAATAATTCCCATGGAAATGAGAGCTCTTTTCCCAACATCTACACATCAGTCATCAAAATGACTCCAACTAGCCATGCTTGAATTAATGCCCATCCCTTAGGCCGGAGCATGGGGTATTCTGATTGGCCAGCCTGAGTCATGTGTACACTCCATCTGAGGGTGTGGGTGAGACTCCATGCATGAAAGCCCAACCAGGACTCCATGGTGTCAGGAAAGAATTCCTCAGTGGAACCAGGAGACAGGATGGGGTGGGGTGGGAGACGCTAAACCAACAAACCTATAACTGGTAATGCCCAAGGTTTTCATCTTAGAGATCTTCATCTTCCTTTATCAGTGCTACTTAGTGTAAATAATAAGCATGCCACATCTTAGAGATGGCTACCTCAGTGTGACTAATGACTATGAACAAGTGAGTCGCCCTGTAACTGCAGGGTTCCTATGATGACGACTCCCACTATTAGCAGTCACTTACACTCATACAGCTTTCATGGTTTGAAAAGCACTCTCACATAAAAACGATCACATTCCATCTACACAGTGACACAAAAAGCACACAGAGCAGCCGTTGTGATTCCCATTTTATAGATGAGGAAATGGGGCCTTGGAGAGATTTAGTGGGTTGTTTGGGGTAGCATAACTGGTAAGGGGTCAACCCAACTGGGAACACAGGGCTTCAAGCTCCAAGATATGCATGAGAGAAATTGGAAGCTTCACGTGAGCCCAGGGAATGAATCTGAGGTCACACAGCAACTCAACCCCTGAGACAAGATGAGAGTTGGAAATCATGATTTTCCTCCCAGGTTTTCAAGACTAGAAAGTTGGCCTCTCAAGGAAATTCTTGTCTTAAAACCTATCCAGAACCGCTGCCAAAACGCTCTGTTTTTAAAATGCATTTGGTATGGACTGCGTGGGTCGATTTGTCTCTAGCACATATGCACTGCTGGAATGCTACACATGCTCACTTGATTTTCAGGCTCCTTCTAAAGGAGCCAATTGAAGAGATTTGCGCTTATGAATTACTGCACTTGTCGTGAAAAGCAAATTACAATACATGCTTGAGATGCTCACATGTGAGACGGCCATGCGGCTTCCAGATTGCTAACAAGGCATCTGTCCGTCCTGTTAATAATGCCGTTCAAATTTCTGCTACAGGTAAGTTAACTTCTTTTGGGGAAGAGAGGGTGCAATCTGTTTCTGAGATTACAGATGCTCAGGAATAGGATCAGAAGGTATAGTCAGAACACTGTAGCTGCTTACAGCTGCTAATTGGACTCTCATCTGACAAGCACCTTATTGCTTTACAGGGGAGGGAGGAAAATAAAACAAGCAGCCCAGACAATTAGAAACCAAACAAAATTAAACAAGTCCTTATGGCCATAGGTATTAGGTATAGTGCTTTGCCTTACATTGTTAGCGACTCATGTATTATGAAGCACTTAGGGATGCTTGCTAATGGAGTCTCTCTCCCTCCTGGCGGGCGACTTGAACATTAGGCTGGTGACTCAGGTGCAGAAGCTCTGCTATATTAGTGCGGGCAGAAGGATGCTTTCCTCTCTCTCACAGGGGTGTATCGAGGCTTAATTAATTGTTGGGGAAGCACTTTGAGATTCTAGGATGAAAGGCACTATATAATGATAATAATTTGCATCGACAAGGTACATTTCTTCAGTGGAATTCCAAGCACTTTACAAACATTAATTAATCCTCATAACACCCTGGCAAGCCAGGTAAGTTTTCCCAGGATACACTAAACAAATCCACCATATTATGAGTGGGAGGAGGGTACTGCTATGAACTCACTTTATTATTTATTCTTGGTGGGAACTTCCAGAAAGGCTGATGTGAACCCTGCTTCCCATTAGCCCAAACGATCTGCCATTCGCTTTTGATTACCCACAAATATCGTATTCTGCTGGAGCGCTAATCATTCGGCTTGGGGGACACGTGTCCTGAGGAAAGCGAGTCATAAACAGCTGTCATTCCAATGGATATTAATGCCTATTGTCTCCCATTCTAGAACTGTGCGCCTCCCCTATGCAAAGAGAATGGCGGGGGAGCGGGTGACATCTGTTTCAAAGACAGTCTGCAGCCATACTGGAGAGAATGCACCTGGCTCCCACTTTCAAACCCATGTAACCAGTGACTTCCTGGCCCTTCTTTGTCATCAGATTTTATATTTTACATTCTGGTTTTTCATCTCTGTGCTGTGTGGGGAGATGGAATACAGGGGGTGGGGTGGGGAGGGATTCTGGTTGCATTCAAACAGGACAACCAGCATTTCCAGCACAAAATGCTTAGAAATCAGCAATGCAGAAGGCGCTTAAGTGTAAGGACCCACACAACGCCCCCAAACCCAAACCATTCTACAACTGAAATAAACCTAAAGTTGGAAAAAGTGGCCCCACAGCTAGGCTGATGACCTCAACATGCCCAGTGGTTGGCTTGCGCGTCTTGAGTGGCTCTTTGATGATACTTCTATTCCCATCATATCCTAGCTTTATTTCTGTACACACTCATTGCCTGCAGCTTTCCAATCTGAAAAGGAAAAGAGCCTCGCCTCCTGGCATTCTCCATAGGCACCCATGCTTCAAGAGAGCCATCTCTCAGCCAGCCTCCTGGGCTGCAGGAGTGTGGCGCCAGTGAGTCCACACGTCATCTAGGGGGATGCCAGAGAGATCCCCTGGCCAGAGAGGTTCCTTCCTGGCTGCCCTCTGATCAAAAGGAGAGCGAGCAGGCTTTGCCTTTGGTTTTAACCAGAGGCAATTGCTGATACTGATCTGCACATTCTTTGAGTCACTCTACCTCTCTAGCCTCAGTTTCCTCCTCTGTGAAATGAGTGGGTTGAAACATATCATTTCCTAAGGTCCCTGTTAACAATGGTAGGTTGACTTGTTATAGACCGCCCCACTTGCTCTTCTTTGCAAAGCCTCTCTCTCAGCAGGTCTCAGAAGGGAACAAGTTTTCGCCAATGGGAGGGTTGGAGCACCTGAGGTCTCTCCTCTTGTTTCTCTACTTTGGGATACTCTATAAATAGTTTTTATTTTCTTTATGTGTCATAACATACAAATGTTAGCAAGCACTGGTCTGCTGATTGATCCCCAGAAGAATGGACCGAAGCAAGAAACACTCAAGTAACTTGCCTATCACTATGTAGCTAGTGAGCCTGAGCTCTTAACCAATATACCAGCAGTTCCCAAACCCAGCTGCCAATGAATATGAATGGAACCACTTTTAAAATACATGTGTGCCCAGCTTCAGAGATTCTGATTTCACTAATGGGAGGTAGGCCCTGGGCCCTGGCATTTCTGCAAGGATCCCCAAGTAATTCTAATGTGTAGCCATCTGAGAAACACAGTGGGGGGGGGAGTGGGGAAGGGATGCATTGATGCTACCAGAGGAAGTCATCTCCAAGCTCTGCAATCTGATGCTGGCGTCTCTCAGAAAAAGGAAAGATGGGGAAGGAGGAGCTGGACCTTTTGGAGGTAGAGTTGCCTACCACAGCTCTGTTCTAGCAGCCGGCCTCAGACGCCCACTGCTGCCCTGGGAGAGGCCAGCTCTGCCTCCTCGTGGTGGTGTCTTACCCCCCATCACGCAGGATCTTCAATCATTGCAACCTTCCCTACAAGGCTGGTCTTATCTCCATTTAGAGGTGAAATAACAGACTCATGTGGCGAAGAGAGGGGAACAACTCACACAGCTAATAATAAGTGGAAGAGCTCAGGCTAAGATAAAGTCTTTGGGCTCCAAGGCCCCATCTCTTATTTCTGAAATTGGGCTTGGTAGATTGGTGGGTTGTGATTTGGTGTTTGCATGACCTTGGACAAGGCTCTTGAGGTTACAGAGATTACATGAAGTAAACATGAGGAAGTGTACACGTACCCAGCAGAGCAATAACAGGTGTTCCATAAATGTGCTAGGCGCAGTGGGGCAGGAATGAGATAGGCAAACACAAGAAAGGGCAACACTGAGTCCTGGCCCTTAGGAAGTTAATTGTTTTGAGACTCAAGGGACAGCTGTGCCATTCAGTTCAATTTCATTGGGTTTCCCAAGTAGAAATTGTAAGGGCTAGATTTAAGGCAGGATAAAACCCAAGAATACCAAATAAGGTGAGAGAGTTTGTTCTCTGGTTGCTCCATGGAGCAGGTGGTAAATTCCTTCTAATGATTGGTTGCCTTCAGTTCTCTGATTACAAATGCTGAGAAAAGTGGTTCAAAATGGTTTAGAATCAGTTGCTTAAGATCCCAGCAGGTCATTCGATGGGCAGCTTACATGCCCATGCTCAAAGCTTCACTAGACTTTTCATTAATGCTCGATTCAGGTAGGGGCCAGGCTAAGAATGTGCTTCTGCATAGGAACATTGCCCTGTCAGTGTGGCCTCTAAACCCAAGAAAATGAGAAGGTGGTAGGGAAGAAGGAAGAAATCACCCTGGTTAATACTCAATGGAGCCTGAAGACCATACCACAAATGTTCAAAGATCCATCAACTGTGAAAACTCATCCCAATCTCAATTTAAAAAGAAAAAAGGAAGAAGAACCAGAAGCTTTAGCATGACCCCATAAGAGGAGGATGCAGAGATGCCAATTTGCCACCCCAATCACTGTTGAGAACCTCATGAGGTCTGCTCTTAGAAATACGGTTCTAATCAGGAATGAAGTCACAGGAGGAGGCAAGTATGTTGGAAAAAACCCAGGAGCTGCACCAGGGTTTCAAGACCCAATCCCCTGGGATCTCAAGATAGCACCTCAGCTTGTGTTACCAAGAGGGGATTCTCAACACTGCAGGAGGGTTGTGGAGCTGTGGGAGAGCCCTCCTTTGAAGCTTTTGTTTCTCTAATAGACACAATAATGGAAGGATCCAAAAAGGGGAGGCCTGCCACAGACTGGGTGTTACTATAAGCAGATGACAAGTCCCCAGCTTGAGGATGGAGAGGCCTCGGGATGCAGGGGCTGCTGGGGATCTGCTGCAGACTGGAACTCAAACTGGGCCCTGGAACTTTGAAGTCTCTTCCCGTCTGAGGTTTGGTGGAGGGATAATGAGTGGATAAAAGGTCCTTTTAGCTGGAGCTGTGAACAGCTAGTTCCAGATGAATGGGCCTTAGCCACACAGGGCAGCGGGCAAGGCCTGCTCCAGAGGGGGTGGGGAGAACAGAGCCGGCCTTTGGACACGTCTGCCCCCAACCTAGCCCTGGAAACAATTAGTGAGGGGAGGGGAGCAGAAAGGAAGCAAGGAAGGAAGAAAGTCCTCGCAGACTGGTGACTCAGCACTCAGCCACCTCTCTAGGAGCACTGGAATTAACTGAGGACAATAGAGGGTGTGAGCTTGGAGAACCAAGCAGATTCCTTCAAGATCTCCCTCCTGTCCAGATAGGAGCCCTTTTTTCTCTCATGTTTATGGATTAAGGTCTATAATCTCCCTGTTGAGGCCACAAAGCCATCTCTCAGACCCCCTGGGCTTCAGGTCCTTCTAACATCCTGTCTTCCATCCCCAGTTTACAGGATGCCTCTTTGCTCATTGTGGAGGAAATCTCCCTCTCTCTTTCCTTGACCCTTAACTGAGAGAGCAAAGGCCTTGGTGCAGGGCTTCCCACTATCTCTGAAATGATCCTTTCTCAGATCATTACTTGGTTACTAGAAAACAGGGTCAAAAAGCCAGGCACAGTGGCATTTGTCTGTAATTCCAGTACTTG
>PVLC010046339.1:0-11464 GCA_004027655.1 Graphiurus murinus | reverse complement strand
AAAAAAAAAAAAAAAAAAAAAAAAAAAAAAAAAAAAAAAAAAAAAAAAAAAAAAAATCAGTGACATGTAAAAAGGCACATACTCTATAACAAGCAGCATTTATCAGAAAAATGCAAGGTTGGAATACTATAATAAAGCAATTACTATAATACAGGGTACTAATAGATGAAAAGGCAAAACTCATAAGATCATCTCAAAAGATATAGAATAAGCATTTGAATAAACCAGAACCTATTCCTGATGGAAACATTCAGTGAGCCAGGCAAAGAAGGAAACTCTTTGCCTTCCATGAAAACTCACATAGTGTTATAAGTTATCTTGCAAATCTAAGTACTTTATCTGCAATCAGAATAAAAAAGGGTCTTCTCTTGTCACGTCTATGCAACATTAAAACAGAGGGGTTTTTTTTGTTTTTTGTTTTTTTTTGCGGTACTGGGGGTTGAACTCGGGCATTCTACATCCGAGCTATACCCCCAGCTCTATTTTTTATTCCTTATTTTGAAACAGGGTCTCACTAAGTTGCGGAGCTATACCCCCAGCTCTATTTTTTATTCCTTATTTTGAAACAGGGTCTCACTAAGTTGCGGAGTGCCTCACTAGGTAGCTGAGGCTGGCCTCGAACCCCAATCCTCTGGTCTCAGTCTCCCAAATGCTGGGATTACAAGCGTGCGCCACCACGCCTGGCTTAAACCAGAGGTTCTAATAAGGGTAACTAAGTTAGCAGCATAAATATAAGACATGCAGATTGAAAAAGAAGAAATCAAATGACTACTCTTCACAAATAACTTGGTATTTGTCATAAAAAACTCTAAAGATTTAACTAAAATATAAGTATAAATTTAAAAATGAGTTTTAAAAGCTTTCAGCACATAAGCACATAAATAATTAGTACTTTCATGTTTATTAAACAGTGACCTAAATGAAAACTAGAAAAAATTTCACTTAAAATAATATAAAATTACTTAAATAAATTTAAAAAATAAGTGTAATATATGAGTATTAAAATTAAAATCATTCTGAAAAAAATTAACGAGCTCTAGCAAATTCAACAAAGAAGAAGAAACCCTAGAGAAGCCAAGTAGGTGACCTAACTGAAGGTGATGGCGGTGGGGGGGAGAAGCAAAACACCCTAATGCATACGATGTACATTCACAATCATATTAATGTCAATCGTTACCCTGTACATGAGAAGGAGGGAGAAGAAAGGGAAAGGGGCAGGAATTGTGGAAGGGTTAAACGAGAGATGTGTGCATGTATACCTCTACCAGCTTGTTCCTCACAAAGATGTATGACTACATTGCACCAATAAAAAATTAACGATATAATAAATAAATGGAAAATATACATTCATTAGCTAGAAGGGTTAAAAAAGTTATGAAGCATTATGTTTCAAAATAATTTACAGGTTCAATAACAGTTCTATAAAAATTCTCAGTGATACATGTTTGCTTATTAACAATCTTATTTCAAAATTAATGCAGCAGTGGGAGAGATCCAGATCAGCCAAAAGAGTCTTGAAAATAACAATACTGATATATTACACTCAAAAGTTATGATTTTGAAATTTATTCTAAAGGGAAGATTGTAATTAAAAATATGTGGTCCCAGTATAAGGGTAGACATAAAGATCAATAGAATAGAATTTAACATTCTTAAATTAATTGTTACACTATGATGAACTAATTGTTTTTGTGTAATTGGGGATAAAATTTAGGGGAACCCTACCTCTGAGCTATCCTACCTCTGAGCTATCCCTTAGCCTATTTTATTTTTATTTTGAAATAGGAGCTTGTTCAGTTACCAAGAATGGCCTCAACATGTGATTCTTCTGTCTCTGCCTCCCAAGTACTGAGATTACAGTTGTGTGCCAACTACTCAGCTATGATGAACTAACTCTTATAGACTGCCAAGTCAATTCAATATGGAAATGTTGAGACAATTGGATAATAATGTCAGTTGAATTCATCCCTCATGCTATGCTTGTGTCTGACTCATAATGGATCACACAGCTAAATATAATTACTATATATGCCAAACCCATAAAATTCATCCCTCATACTATGCTGATAACTGACTCATGAACCACACAGCTAAATATAAGTTCTTTTTTTTTTTTGTATTGGGGATTGAACTATACCCCCAGCCCTATTTTTTATTGTTTATTTTGAAACAGGGTCTCACTAAGTTGTGGAGTGCCTCACTAGGTTGCTGAGGCTGGCCATGAACCCGGATCTTCCAGTCTCAGCCTCCCAAATGCTGGGATTACAAGCGTGTCCCATCACGCTGGGTTTAAATATAAGTTCTAATTAGGCCAAACACATAAATATGTCATAGCAATACAACTTCATAGCCTTAGGTTAACAATGATTTATGACATTTAAAACATTACAGAAGAAAATAAATGCATTGAATTTCATCAGAATTAATATCTTTGTGAACTGAAGTATAAAAAGAAAAGCACGTAGCCACTCTAGTAAATGAGAGAAAATCTTTGCATCTTATAGCTGATAAGGTGCCTGAGTATATAAAAATGTACTATTTAAAATAAAAATCATCTGTAAATCATTTTTACTAGTTTGGCTATTGCAATAAAATTCATTCTGACATTCAAAATGTGGGGGGATTAGGGTTAGGGTTAGGATTCTCAATTCCAATTCACAGTTCTCAATTCTAATAACATAAGAAAAGCATCAGTAAAATCCCAAGTGAGGGGTGTCAAACACATAAAAAATATAGGAAGACAGAACATCTGAGTTTGAGGAGATTTTCTTGATGACTCTCCTATCTCCTCTCTCCTCTCTCCTCTCTCTCTGGATTGAATCCAGGATCTTGTGCATGATCGGTAAGCTCAACAAAATAGTTACATCTCCAGACCCAGAATAATGTTTTCTTAATTTTGAAAATGTTTCACACTAAATTAAGTGTGGAGCCAGGTGTGGTTGTGCACACTTGTAATCCCAGTTCTTGGGAGGCTGAGACCTGAGGATCAGGTTTCACAGCCAACATCAGTTACTTAGTGAGGCTCTCCAAAACTTAGTAAGACCCTGTTTCAAAATATAAAAGAATAAAAAAAGGACTGGGGGTATAACTCGGAGGTAGAATGCCACTAAATTCAATCCTCAGTACTGAAAAAAAAATTAAGTGTGAAACAATTGTGTGTTGCTTAGTCATGAACTCTGTGTATTATTCTAGCAACCCATTTAAAGTTTTTAAAAATGCACTTCCAGAAGTAATAAACAGAACATCAGCAATATTACTGATGTCCTCTGTATTTCCCAAATTCTATTTTATTCTTCATCACCTAACTGTAACTACCATTTCAATTTTTCCATGTCAGTGCTTATTCCATTGTTTGAATACAGGATTTATGTCCTCAAAATTTCATGTGTAGGCAATTATAATCTGAGGATAATGGTATTGAAAGATGGTGAGGACCGTTAATATGTGGGGGCTGGGTGGAAGTTCTTAGAAGAGCTTTAGGTTTTTTTTTTTTTTAATGGAACTGATTAAATTTTTGGAAGATGATTGGTTTTTTTTTTGTTTTTTTGGGTTTTTTTTTGTCTTTTTTGTGGTACTGAGAATTGAACTCAGGAGCATTCTACCTCTGAGGTATACCCCCAGCCCTGTTTTTTATTTATTCTTTATTTTGAAACCGAGACTCACTAAGTTGTGGAGTGCCTCACTAGGTAGCTGAGGCTAGCCACGAACCCAGATCCTCCAGTCTCAGCCTCCCGAATGCTGGGATTACAAGCATGTGCCACCACGCCCGGCAAGAGAATTGTTTTTAAAGGAGAAAATCTAAATGGACACTTCACAAAAGAAGAAAAACATGACCAAAAACATGTGAAAAATTGCTAAATATCATCATCTATCAGAAAGATGCAAAAATCAAAACTTCCTTGAGATTTCACCTATCCCGATTTAGAATGGCAATCATTAAAAACACAAACAATAATAAATGCTGGTAGGATGTGGAGAAGTAGGAACATTGGTGGGATTTATAATGAGTGTAACCACTTTGGAAAATAGTGTAAAGGTACTCAGGAAAATGGGAATGAATCTACCATATGACCCAGATATACCACTCCTGAGTATCTACCCAAAAGAACTGACACCAGACTACCATATTCATTCATGCGTATTATGTTTGTAGCAGCACAATTCATAATTGCCAAACTATGGAACCAACCAAGATGTCCAGCAACAGATGAATGTATTACAAAATTATGAAATATATATACAATATAATTCTATTCAGCCATAAAGAGGAACAAAATTATGTAATTTGTAGGGAAATGGATGGAACTGAAGTATATTATGCTAAGTAAAATTAGTCAGTCACCCAAAGTGAAAGCTCAGATGTGGAAGCTAGGGAGAAAATGAGACACAGGAGAGACTCCAGACAAAGGAGGAGAAACCTTAGTGGAGTAAAAGAGGGAACCTAACTGAGAGAAACAAGACGGTAAAGGAAGCCTTGAAGAGGAATACACCCCAATGGACATGATGTACACACACAAACTTATCAAAGCCAATCAGTGTGTTGAGCATGGGAAGGATGAAGGGGGAGGGAATAAGGTGGGAACTGCAGGAAAGTTTAATGAGTGGTGTGTGCATGTATGCATCTATCACCCCGAAACTCATTGAGATGTATGATCACAATCATATCAAGGTCACTCACTGAACTGAACGTGAGGGGGAGGGAGGGCGAGGGAGCAGGGTGGGAATAGGGGAAGGGGTCAAATGAGAATTGTGTGCAAATATGTTGTTAACAACTTGTACTTAACAAAGATATATGCTATATTGTACAAATTACTACAATAAAAAAATAAATTTAAAAAAAAGATCAAGCCTAGATCCTCCCTTTCTGCTGCCCATCTGGAATTTCACTCTGGTACAAACTCCCATCATTTGCCCAGCAGAACTGAGCTGATGCAGGAGCCTTAACCTTGAAGCTCCCAAACTGTTAAACAGTCCCTTTTCTAAGTTATTTGGCTTAGGTATTCCCTTGTAGTAACACAAATTTAGTACATCATAATTTAAAAAAAAAATAGACCACCCACTTTTCTGGATTTGGAGTTTATTTTTTTTAATTCTATGAGTATTTCTGTGTCTTATCTAGTTCTAGCTCAATAGATATGTATTTTTTAGTTTCTATTTATATTTGAAGATTGGAAGGAAAACTCCCATCTGTTGTGCACATGTAAACGTATTATTTTATTGGTATATTATAATTATACATTGTAGTGAGGTTCAAAGTGATAGAAACATATATATTCATACACCATTGGTTGTGTTTTTCCCTCCAAGCCCTTCCCTGCTACACCCTAAACATATTTATATTGATACAGGTAACTTCATGTAGTGACAAAGGATTATTTAAATTGATTCCATCATCAGATATCACATTTCTCGTCTCCACTCCCCTCCTCAAAATTTTTTCCCACTATTCTAGAAGTGCGCCTTGTCATTTATCTAAAGTACTCTTTGTTTCTTGGTTTCTCTATAGCTTCCAAATATGAGAGAAAACATGACCCCTCACATTTTGTGACTGCCAAATCTCAGCATAATATTCTTGAGTTCCATCTACTTTTTACAAATGACATAATTATTTTTTCCTGAATAAAATTATATTGTGTCTATATACCATAATTTCATAATCCGTTAGGCTGGTTCCATAGTTAGGCTATTGTGAATTTGTGCTGGGAATTAATGAAATTGTTTGGGAAAAGAATGAAAATTCAACAATCTATATAAAAATTGACTCCAATTCCTTTTGGAAGATCCCCAAAAGTGATATGACTGGGTCACATGATGTCTTCATTCACAGTCCTTTAAGGAATCTCCATACTGAAATGCACCACTCTGAATCCCACTATGTTGTATAATCGCAACACACCAACAAAATTATCGAAAAATAAACATTCCAAATCTCAAAAGAGTTTTCTCATTGATTTTTGCATCCGTAAGTAAATTTTCTGTTTTAAAAATGTACTTAATTTAATTAATGTGCTTAGTCTTAACATAAGGATACCTCAGACAAATCTCTTTATAAAATTCCCTATATAGTAGTTTTCATAAGGGTCAATGGCATAAAATAAAGACTGAGAACCTGTTCTTTCAAATTTGAAAAGATATTAATGTGGCAGGTATAATCTAAGATGGCATACAATGATCTTTATCTATTGGTACACACAGACTTCTATTCTAATTCCCTGTTATAAGAAGGGAAAGAAATTGTGAGTTGCCTTGAAACAGAAGACTATAAAGGTAAGGGGATGCTACTTGGATGATATTGTTGGACAATTTATGATGATTGTCATTTAACAATTTCTTTCCCTTTAGAGCTTGAAGTCTACATGGTAAGGAACTAATTCAGCCACTGATTAACAGCTAGCAAGAAACTGAAGTCTCCTTAACAGTCTCCTCCCAAAAATTTGAAATATTATACTTAAAACTACTCTCTGACCATTTTTAACTATGAATATATACCTTAAGAAGCACTGGAATATATTTTAATAGGAAAAGCATCCTAATTCCTCAGTCTCATATTTATATTTATTTCATGTATACATGTGCATGCATTTACACCTATATGTATAAATATATATAAGCATACATAATCAAATATATCTTACTAATATTTTTTATTTTATATATTTATTTATTTATTTATTTATTTATTTATTTATTTATTTATTTATTTTTACTGTGAATTGCACTTAGGGGCATTTTACCTCTTTGTTATACCAATGACGCTTTTTTTTCTTTTCTTTTCTTTTTTTTTATTCATGCATTGTAAGCATACATCTTTGTTAGGTACAAATTGATAATGATATATATGCTCACAATTCTCATTTGACCCCTTCCCCAAATTCCCACCCTGCTCCCTTGCCCTCCCTCCCTCTCAAGTTCAGTTTAGTGAGTAACCTTGATATACATTAGTGTGCCCCTCCGTCCAACCCCTTCAGTTAAGTCAACTTCTTTGCTTTCTAGGGTCTCTCCTTTTTCATCTGGAGACCCTCTTATGCCCCATCTTCTCCCTAGCATCCGCATATTAGGGAGAACATATGCTTCTTTACTTTTTGTGACTGGCTAATCTCACTTAACATAATGTTTTCCAGTTCCATCCATTTCCCTGCAAATGTATGGGAATGAACCTACCATATGATCCAGCAATACCACTTCTGGGTATCTACCCAAAAGAATGGAAACCAAACTATCAGACCGACGCATGTGTATCTATGTTTATAGCTGCACAATTTACAATAGCCAAACTATGGAAGCAGCCAAGATGTCCTTAGACAGATGAATGGATTACAAAACTATGGGATATGTACACAATGGAATTTTACTGAGCTATAAAGAAGAACAAAATCATGACCTTTTTTATATTTTACTTCATAACAGGGTCTTGCTAAGTTGGTGATTCTGGCCTTGAACCTGAAATCCTCCTTTTCTATCCTCCCAACTACTGGGATTAAACAGTGGATTATATGTTTGATTCATTGATAATATGAATAATAAATTTTAATTCCCTAGGGAATACACTGATATTAGTAAAACATAGCATATATCTATATGATAATAAATACAGAAAATAAAATACTCAATTAAAACTACAAAAGGCAGTAGTGGACAGGGTGTCACATACCTGTAATCTCAGTACCTGGAAGATTTAGGAAGATCACTGTTTCAAGGCTCGTCTCAGCAATTTACTGATATTCTTTTTCAAAACATAAAACAACAACAAACTAAAAAGAGCTGGGGTATATCTCAGAGGTAGAATGTCCCTGGGTTAAATTAGCAGTATAGAAAAAAGAAAAGAAAAGGCAGAAAAGTAAATGGAAGAAAAATATAGGGCCAGGCATGGTGGCGCACACCTCTAATCCCAATACTTGAGAGGCTAAGACATTAAGATCATAGGCTTGAGGCCAGTCTCATCAACTTAACAAGACCCTGTTTCAAAATTAAATATATGCAACAAATGCTGTGTGCAGGCATGTCAATGTCAACATGATATTCGTTATGATGTGAGATCATAATACTCCAATAAAAGCACATAAAAATAAATATATAAAATGGCTGAATGTAGCTCAGAGGCATAATACCCCTTGGTTCCATCTAGTGCCATAACAAGAACAATGACAATAATAAGTAAAAATGATAAATGGGGACAGACATTATAAAAACCTACTGAAAATTGTTAATAGATGGGGCAAAATATACCAAGCTACTACTAATCAAAGTAAGAAAACATAACTACCTTAGGTTCAGAGAGAGCAGAGTTGAAGGCAAGTAAAGCTTTGAGGAATAAAGATATGTGAAGATAAAGGAGTCAATTCTACAAGAAGGTATAAAAATTTCTTAAAATTGTATAGCTAAGACTAGAATGTTATAGTACACGAGGCGGGAATTGTTAGAATTGTAAAAAGAAATAGAAAAATTCACTGGAGATACCCACATCTTTTAGCAGAAATGGAGATATTCTGTAGGCATAATATCATTAAGAACATGGAATTTAACAGCAAAAGCAAACACGTGGATATAATTGACATCTACAGACTATGTCCTCCAGCAGTGCAACCCATACACATTCTTATCTAGCCACATAGATCATGTAAAATGCATAAAATATACTTTAGCAAATTTAATAGACTAGATATAAGACCCCTGTGTTCTCAGACAAAAGGCAATTAAACCAGAATTAATAAGTAAAAGATATCTGGAAAATCTCCAAATATCTGGTTATTAATTAGCCCTCTTCAAAATTATATATAGGTCACAAAGAAATCTCAAAAGAACTAAAAAATTTGAGACAGAAGCAAGTGAATGTATATTTATTAAAAGGCATGAAATATAAGGAAAACACAGCTTAGAGAAAATGTATATAGCATTGAACAAATATTGTAGAAAACACGAAAGCTCTAAAACAAATAAGTTTTCCCTTTGCATTCTAGAAAAAAAAGGAACAAACTAAATACAGAGTAAGTGAAACTAAATATGTAACATTAGATAGAGAGTAAAAAGAAACTTTGGTAAATACACAATAGAATTTTACTCAGCCATAAAGAAGAAAATAATGCAATTTGCAGGAAAACAGATGGAAACAGAGAAGGTTGTGCTAAATGAGATCGCCAGTCTCGTAACTTCAAGGGTCCTATGTTTTCTTTCATAAGTGGAAGCAAGAGAGAAAGTAGAGAACAAAAGGGATTTAAGATTAATGAAAAGAGAGACCAGTAGAACAGCGGAAGAGGATTGAGGAGGAAAGTTGGAAGGGAAAATAGAATTAGTGAAGTAAAAAGTTCAAATAATGCTTTTAGGATATATTAACATACCACTACCAATCTCACTAACATGTACAGGGAGGGGGTGACGTTTGGAGAGAAACATAACAAGTGCTGTGTGCATGTATGTGGATGTCATTTTGAACATCAATTTAATGTATAACTACAATATGCCAATATAAAATATTAGTGTTAATAATATACATATTATATCTGAATTATAAAGGTAAAAAGGGTATAAAGAAAGAATAAATTTAAAAAATGGATTTTTCATACAACTATCAATGGTTTAATAGTTTGCAGAACATAGAAGCATTCAAATTAACAAAATTATTTTAGGGATTTAATTCAGATTCTGAGCTAAACTCTGAGCTTAGATTCTGGACCATGTTAGTGCTGTTAGTGCCTTCTTGAGATATAAAGATTGGAAGGAAACAGAGGCAACCTACATTCAAAATGTTTTCCTAAAATTTATCTAAATAATATCATACTTTTCCAAAACATTAAAAAACTCATCTTGACCATGTATTTCCCCATATTATCATCATCTCTGATAATCTGAAAATTCATTGATGTCACATTTCTTGAACAAATCCTGTGTCATTTTCTGCAAAAGTATCTTCCCAACTACTGACAGTCCCTTGCAAGTTTTTACATTGATGATATTATCATGAGGCAACAATAAGATGTTTTTAGACCAAGTTCATGTGTGTCCACATGAATAAAATCACATTAGGACTTCCTTCTGGTCAATAGTTTTTTTTCAATGATTTAAACTTTAAGGTGCCATTGGTGGGTTCCAGGTGTTGACTTCTAGGCTCTGTTTGTTGCTTCTGTTATGGGAATTCATCTCAGAGGTGTGAGTAGAACAGTTTGTGGTCTCTGTGCTTTTAGGCTTCAATGTGGGATGTGCTGAGGTCTTTCTTAGATCATCAGAAGTGAGTTTATACCTGGTGTTTGGTAGTCCTCTGACCATCCATTTCTCAGTGTGAAGTCATGGTGTCTTATCTGCTGTATTCTAATGTAGTATTGAGAAAAATGCTTAATATAGTACCATGTAAGTTAAACAACTTCAATTTCCAATATTTACCTGTGGATCTGAGACGTGTTTTCTCTCATATGTCAAAGCTAGGGAGTAATTGGGGTAGAGGAGGGACTTTACAAAATGAAGGAGAAATCCCACTTGAGTGATGGAGGGGGTATGGGAGAGTGGAAGTGGTAGGAAGGGAAAATCAAGTAAGGAAACACTTCTACTGATGTTCTGTACATATGTGAAATTACCAACGCCAATCTCAATATTACGTATGAGGAAGGGGAGAGAGTTGGAAAGGAGGGTGGGAGGGAGCTCATCAAGTGCTGTGTGTATGTATGTCCCTAAAATTATTAACTACATTATTTCAGACTGTAATGCACATATATATATATGACAAATGCCCCGGCTGGCGGGGTTTGAGGACGTGAGACCGAGGCGGCTTAACCTAAAGGAATGAAGCAAACAAGCGACGCGAAGAATGGAGGCAAGACAGGATTCTGATCAAGCCTCAATTTTTATTAAAGAAAGGCTGCTTAAGTAGCTAGAGGTGAGGGGTGGGGTCAGGGAGGTTAGGTAAGCTTATGGGGGCTTGCAGGATTGGCCAAGACTGACCATGTCCTTATCAGGTAAAGGCCTCAGCGGGATAACAGATAGAACCGGTTTCGGCATTCATTATGGCTGCTGAGGGGAATTCCCACAAAGTGTGAATTCCAGCTCTGGCCAGCCTTCCGGCCCCCGACAACAAAAGCAAAGCAAATTAAATTCAACATAAACAGAAGGAAATATATACTGTGCAGAAGGCAATGAAAATGAGGTAAAAAAAATAAAGGAACTTTAATTTTTAGAAGGCAATGATAGCTTAATAGTTGCCAGAACATTGCTCTATTTAGGATTAAAATTGCCTAAGATCTCTCCTTAACTGAGTTCTTTTAAAGTGCTTTATAAAAAGTCTTTTCTATGACAATAAGATCCTTCCAACTCCTGATAACTTGACCTATGTGGCAAAAATACAACCAGTTGATTGTGTCTTACTCAAAACCTAAAAAAGGGATTCACCCTTAGACCAGCTTCTCCCAAAGTAAAAGGATCCTTTCCAAGTTCTTCTTAGGACACAGTTCCTAAATTCATGTGTTAAATTAAACCTATC
>PVLC010046338.1:0-11465 GCA_004027655.1 Graphiurus murinus | reverse complement strand
GATGGGGCATAGGAGGGTCTCTAGATGAAAAAGAGAGATCCTCGATAAGCAAAGAAATTGATTTAATTGTAGTGGATTCATGGGGCAGAGGGACACCCTAAAGCACATGATGTACCTACACAATCATATCAAGGTCACTCACTGAAGTGAACCTGAGGGGGAGGGAGGGGGAGGGAATGGGGAGGGAATCGGGGAAGGGATCAAATGAGAATTGTGTGCAAATATGTTGTTAACAACTAGTACTTAAGAAAGATGTATGCTATATTGCACGAATTACTACAATAAAAATTATAATAAAAAAAAACAAGATAAGGATGAATGTATGAGAAAGTGAGTTAGAGGGAATAATGAAAGCTTATAGATGAGCCTTTTAACTCAGAAAAGGAATAGGTTAATTCTTGGGACTGAACTTAGACTTTCAACAGACCTCCTGGGGTAACTGGATTCCCCTGAAAGTTATTATATTTTGCAAAAATCAAGAGTCTGGACTAAGCAGAGCTTGATTTTCTGTTGTACTGGATGAAACAACAATGGTTTGCAGATGATGCAGGGAGTGTCTGTCCTTTCTAGTCTATATGTTGGTTAGTGGCTGATGCCTAGGAATCAGTATCGTACATTTTTCTTTTTTGTGTGTGGTACTGGGATTTGAACTCAGGGGCATTCTACCTCTGAGCTACACCCCAGCCCTATTTTATTTTTATTTTGAAACAGGGTCTCACTCAGTTGCAGAGGGCCTCACTAAGTTGCTGAACCTCAGGAACCTGTGATCCTCCTGCCTCAGCCTCCTAAGTACTGGGATTACAAGTGTGCACCACTGCGCCCAGCTTCCTATATTTTTCTTGATCTCACTCATTTAGCTGTTGTTCCTGAGTCAGATCCATAGAACTTATTTGAGAACAGAATGGGCTCACCATGACTGTCTTTTTGAAAACCATTTATTCAGAATTACTCGGTCCTCTCTGTCCCTTTCACCTCTGCTTCCCCTTTATTCTCTTCTCTTTCTTCACCTCCCCTTTCTCCTACTCTCAATAAGAGCTTTGGCTTTTCCCCAAATGGACGTTCACTCTCTAGTTACTGGACCGGTCTCTATGTCCATTTGTTTCAATTTGAATATTGTCCAAGGGTCTTCTCATTGAGCGATCTAGGCGCTGACTTTACAAAGAGTTCTAAAGCTAGTTTGAGGAAAGAGACAAGTAGAAGAGTGGAAGAGGATTGGGGGAGGAAGGAGGGGAGGAGGAAAAGGAGACTTGATGAAGGAAATAACTGAAATAATGCTTTGTCTATGTATAAAGGTATCACTACCAATGTCATCAACATGTATGGGGAGGAGAGAAGTGGGGTAGGATGTGGAGGGAAACACACGAAGAGCTGTGTGCTTACATGTTTATATCACATTGAACTTCACTATGGTATATAACTACAGTGGACTTCTAAAAATATATTTAAAAAATAGAAAAGGAAAAGAACCAAAGAATCATAAGCTGGCTCTTTGGAACTCAGACTACTTGTCACAGGATAACAATATTGTAATTGATGGTTATGTGGCAAATCAACCACAGAGCTCTCTTGAACCCAAGCTGTGTATAGAATATGGCATAATTCTAGCAACTGGGAAATTTGTGGGATAGAAGCAATGTTGAAAAAGAAGAGAATCCTCTCTTATTCTTGGTTTGGAGCCATTCATAAAGAATATTTTGCTGTTAAAATAGCTTGTTGTTGGCCTCTTGTCAAATCTCTTGTACTGTTCTTGTATTCTCTGATCTGAACTAATGACTCCTTCTACTTTCCTAAGTTCTATTTCATGGGGAAATAGAAGTTAGATTATAGCCCCTGATTCAGAATTCTTTTTTAAAATTCATCTGTACTTAATACCCCTTTAAGCATAATGTCACTTAGGCACATACTCCCATTCACAACTCGTGCTCTAAGTTATTTTTTCAAATGGCCTTATAATATACCTAGGGAGGTTTAAAGTTGTGTTCCTCTAAATAATACTTTGGAAAACAAGCCCCATGGAGAGTTTCTTCCATCAAGTTGTTTCAGTTAACATACTTACTTCTAGAGGACAAATACATATAGAACTGGTAACTATGAGAAACAGAAAGTTTAAAGTAGATCCTAACAAATTGAAACTCAAGTTATTTTTTATGGTATGTGGTACTGGGGATTGAACCCAGGGACATTCTACATCTGAGCTACATTCCTAGCCTCCTCTATATTATTTTTTATTTTAAAAGAGGTTCTCACTAAGTTGCAGAGGGTCTTGCTAAGTTGTTGAGACTGGTCTTGAACGTGCAATCCTCTTGTCTCAGCCTCCCAAGTACTGAGATTATAAGCATGTGCCACCATACCTGGCCTCGTCATTTTACTGAATATTTTTCTCTTAAACATCTAGGTTTATCTCAGAACACTTCAGTGACAAGAGATTTGCTCTATTCTATTATAGCATACAACTTGATAGCTAAAGTCAACAATAGATTACATGTCTTACAACATATGTCATCTTAACCTGTTAAAATAAGCCTAGGTGCAACCAGAAAAAGCATTACTATCTGTTCCATTACCTAGAGTATTGCAGTATCACTTAAAGGTAGAAAGAAATGTTATATTCCCCTTAAGTAGTTATTATCACACCACACAGGTTTTTAAAATGTTAACAAAAATCAGAATTCTTTTTTTTCCTCCTCCTGTGCTAAGCAAAACAGTCATGCCCTTAATACATTCCATCTTAACTAAACTTTAGAGTATAGAGGCTGCAGGAATAAGTTAGCATATATGGAGTGTCTCATACGTCTATGGCACTTTGCTTAACATCATCTTATGCATTATCACAACTACTCTACAGGAATGGTATTTTCTTGGTACTGCAGGTTGAACTCAGAGACATTCTACCTCTGAGATACACCCCCAGCCTTTTTTATTTTTATTTTGAAACAGGGTCTTGCTAAGTTGCTGAGGCTGACCTTGAACCTGTGGTACCCCTGTCTCAGCCTCCCAAATATTGAGATTACAAGTTTGTACCACCATGCCTGGCGAGGAATGGAATTTTTAAACCCAGTTTGCAGATGGGGGGACTAAAGTTCAGAGAATTGACCATCTTAAGGCTCAACTAGGGGAGGAAGCAGTTCAAATGCATGGAATTGCTGTTAGTACTCAGTTCCTTATTGCTTATTGGATTCAAGAGCTTGCTGTCTGTTGGGCTAAGGTGGCCCTCAGTTCCTTTAGACATGGCCCTTTCCAATGTGGTAGCTTGCTTCATCAAATATTCAAGCTGAGAATGCAATAGAGTCGAATAATAAGACAGAAGTGAAAATCTCGTGTAACCTAATCATGTATGTGACATCCCATCAACTTTGCTGCATTGCCTTTGTTAGATGCAAGTTACTCTGCTCAGCCCACATTTAGAAGGGAGATTATACAAGAGTATGAATACCAGCAGGCTGAGATCAGTGGGGTGAGAAGCAAACGAGATGTGAACCCAATCTGTTAGTCTCTAACCTTGTGTTCTTTGCACTCAACCAGGTGGTAATTGATGGAGCTAGAAAAGAAAAGTAGCAGATATACCAACCGTCTTTCTAGAGGTCCTTATGTGTTACCTCAAAGAGTCATAAGGTTCAGAACTAGCAATGGAATCAAATTTTAGAGGACTCCGATGCCTCTGGAAGTGAGCTGGGATTTCTTGTTGTGTGAACTATAAGCTGGAATTGGGGGGTGCAGGAGCCTGGCCTGGCACCAGGTATGGAGGAAGAAAAGGCAAAGCTTGACAGCTAGCTATGTGCTGCATGAGAAGAAGGGAGGCCAGTTAGAGATTATTGCACCAAAAATAAGATGTGTAGAATACTTCAGAATCAGTAAAGTACGTTCGATTGCTACTACAATTGATTCTCACATAAGAAGTCTCTAATTGGAGGCTCCTAACTAAGCAACTGAAAATATAAGGAGAATATTCTAGGATGTCATGGAGGCAATAGTGTAAAGATGTGTGTGTGTTGTGTGTGTGTTGTATGTGTTGTATGTGTGTGTATGGTGTATGTGTGGTGTGTGTGTATGTGGTGTGTGTGTGTGTGCGTGTGTGTGTGTGTGTGTGTGTGTGTGTGTGTGTGTTATGGTGCTGGAAATTGAACCCAGCGCATTCATTCTACCTCTAAGCTACATCCCCAACCCTTTTTATTTTGAAAAAGGGTCTTGCTATTTACTGAGGCTGGCCTCAAACCTGTAATCCTGTCTCATCCTCCTAAATACTGGGATTATAGGTATGCAGCACAGTGTCCAGCTATGAGGATGCAGAGAGCTTACCCAAGAAATGGTGTAATTTGATGAGAAAGTCAGTAAGATTGTTGGGGAGATACCCAGAATATGGTGCCAGTTATATCAGTTAGGCTTCTTTGCTTCTAGCGGAAGCCACTGTGGTATGATAAACAATTAAGCATGTCCTTTGAAAATGCCATATTGCCTCATATAATTTGGTTTTGACCAGCAACCACTTTTGTTCTGAGTTGCTATATAACTGGACTGGGACTGTCCACTGTGTGGAAGTCTCCTGTGGAAGCTTCCTGTACTCAGCCCACCCCTGCTGCACTGCTAAATAAAGGCATGACTTACTCCCTCTCAGTGCCTGGTTTCTTTTTCGAATTGCCTGGATCAAATGGGAAATCTCCCAGCCTTGGTTGGTTGTGCTACAATTATGGTCAGATGTGATGACTAAAGTATCTTGCCCTGCACAGAAATGAATAGATGTAAGCATACTTCTCTCCTTCCTTCTATGAGTAGAGGGAGTAGGTTTGATTAAATAAGAGGACTGATTTCTGAGAAGGTGGATGCCTTGCTGCCAAGGGTATGAACCTTAGTCTTTCTGTGTTGCTATAGCAATACCACAGAATGGGTAATTTATAAAGAACAGAAACTTATTCTTTTGCAGTTCTGAGGACTGGGAAGTCCAAGATCAAGGCACTGGTATTTGGTATGGGGAGAGCTTGCATCCTCACATGATAGAAAGACAAGCTCAAGCCAGCCAAACACACCATGAAGCCTATTTTATAAGAGCTTTACTTCCACTAATGAGGGAGGAGCCTGTATTGCCTAATCATTTCTCTCCATTAAAAAAAAATAAACTTGGAGCCGGGCGTGGTGGCGCACGCTTGTAATCCCAGCATTTGGGAGGCTGAGGATCCGGGTTTGCGGCCAGCCTCAGCTACCTAGTGAGGCACTCTGCAACTTAATGAGACCCTGTTTCAAAATAAAGAATAAAAAATAGGGCTGGAGGTGTAGCTCGGAGGTAGAATACCTCTGAGTTCAATCCCCAGTACCGCAAAAAAAAAAAAAGTATATATATATATATATATATATATATATATATATATATATATATATATATATATACTTGTATTGGTGCATTGTAATTATACACATGCACACTGTACTTGGTATGTTTCTCTCTGGATCCCACCTCACTCCTCCCACCTCCCTCCCTATGCATGTTAGTGAGATTGGTAGTGATACTTTTATAAATAGACATAGCATTATTTGAACTGTTTTCTTTATCAAGCCTCCTTTTTGTCCTCCCCACCTCCATTCCTGATCCCCTTCCAATATTCTACTGGTCTCTTTTTCTTATTTATCTGAAGTCTCTTTTGTTTCCTATTTTCTCTCTAACTCCCACATATGAGAGAAAATATAAGACCCTTGACTTTCTGAAACTGGCTGATCTCAGCATAATGTCCTCTAGTTCCATCCATTTTCCTGCAAATGTCATAATTTTCTTCTTCTTTATGGCTGAATAAGATTCCATTGTGTGTATATGCCACATTTTCTTTATCCATTTATCTATTGATGGACACCTAGGTTGGCTCCATAACTTGTCTATTGTGAATTGTGCTGTTATAAACATGGATATGCATGTAACATTTCAGTATTGTGACTTTAATTCTTTGAGAAAGATGCTTAATCATCTCTTAAAGGCTCCACATCTTAATACCATCACATTGGCAACACCTGAATTTGGAGGAAAAACATTTAAACCATAGTGGGTATGGACCTGTTGCTGATACAAGGGCTTGCATTAACTCAGAGATGCCCATAGTCACTGATGACTTGACAGGGATCTGAGCAGAAGCCAAGTCTGGTCTCATCTGATTGTTACTGTGCAGGTTCAAAGCTGCAGGCAGCTCTTCCATGAATCCCTGTCTAGAATCCACAATCCTGAATGCCATGCCTGCATGTGTTTAGCTCATCCTTCTTCAAAATCATAGGATAAATATGAGACGAAGTTGAGATTAAATCTAGGTTTCACGATTTCAAGCTATTTGCTCTTTCCCCTAAACAGTTGATCAAGCATTGGGAAAAGGCAGGTGTGCAATGATCTGAATATAGGGGTACAGAAGGAGGGGGTTCATAGTCTGGAAGCAGTGGGCCAGAGTAAGGAAGAGAAGGTGGCTGCAGTGTAAAAATATCAATGGACATTTGTTTAGTGTTTCTTCCATGCTAGGTATCCTGCTCAGCACTTCATATGCATCCTCTCATTTAACTCTTCCAACAACCTTTTTAGGGCACATGCTGTTATTAACATTGCTATTTTATGGATGAGGCAATTGAGACTCAGGTAGATTGAATGGCCTCACTTAAGGTCTAAAGCTGCTAATACAGCTGAGATTTAAACTTGAATATTCTTGTCTTAACCAATAAACATGCTGCTCCTCAATAAACTACAATATGAATTACGCAAAACATCTGGGAACTGAGTCCACCTACTTCCCACTGGGTCTTTGCATTGAGTTCTTTAAAAGCAGATGAAATGTCATCCGTAACATCATATAAGTGTGCAATTGGAATCTGCCTTTTGACAATAAAACATCGAGCTAAAATCTTCTATCTTATAGGTTATATACCTGGGGAATGATGGGGAAAAGAATTTCCAAAGACAGAGGTTTGAGCTAAAAGATTTATTAAGCTGGATCTTTCATGGTCCAGTGGAAGCTTTGTCTGTTGCTTGGCAACTGTTTTTGAGATGTTGTGATCTGATCCAAATGACAAGCAAAACAAACAAAACCCCCCAAATCCAACACACACACACACACACACACACACACACACACACACACACACACACACAGCCAAATCAGCTTTCTTGTCACATAAATGCATTCTTCTCTAATAGCTGAACCTAGATTCTTCATCATTTGTCTCCCAGTAACTTCTGTATCTAGCTACCAAAATAGTCATTTCCTGGATAATCGGAAATAGGCACTATCAATGGTTTGTAGCAAAACACTAGCATTACATCTGTGATGTTCTTTCTGCAAATAAATATTGTGAGTTTTTTCAAAGCCTCAGATAAGTGTGATTTGTCATTGGGAAATGTAAATATTAAATTGGCTATCCTGAGAAGTACAAGAAGAAGTTCATAGATGATGGGTGGACATCTAGTTCTCAGCACCCTTCCATCCATGCCCACCTTGAATCAGATACAGTTTCAATTGCTTTTTCTAAGAGCTGCTACATCTGAAAACAGTAAGGACAAAACTTCTCTTCCCTCCTCCTCATGTACCTGTTATGCATGGCTTCTGAATATGCCCTAGGGTAATCATAGGTATTCCACCAAACCTGACAGCACATGAAAATGCTCCAGTGGCAATGAATTTGCTCTAGTCAGATCTGAGGGTCATACACTTCTAAGTATATCTTTGGCTTTCATATTCTTTACTCCTTAAGATTTAAGAGCTTCTAAGCAGTAGATCTAAGATTGATTCAGGTTTGTGAACTTAGAATGTTACTGGTTCCATTTTAAAATGATAGAACCTCCCCATTCTCAAAATTCAAGGACACTACTGTCATTTTGATGGTGATACAATGTGGGATCATCTGTGCTATTATATGACAAATCACTGTACAAAATCCATGTGCTGGTTGTATGTAGAAATGCAAAGAATGTTGTCATGAATCTCATGCCTGAATTCAATCATGATGGTATCACACCAATCTTCTGCTTTATGAATGTTAAAGGAAGAGGTACATCCAGTGATCACTAATATTCATTATCATTAGAGCACTAGATGCTCCTTCAGTATCATAGGTATATGATGGTATATGCATGTGGAATTGTGAAATTGTACATGATAATGGTTTTAATTATGAATCACAAATATTATCATGATCATGGAATTAACTCCATAAATTACTTATCAATCAAGTAGTTTGTATAATATGTTACATGGTATCTGGAGTTGAATAATTTATCTGTGTAAATGGTCCCCCACAAAAATTCTAAAATATTTTACTGATATCTGCATACCCATGTTGGTAGCAGCACAATTCACAAGAGCCAAATTATGGAGTCAACCTGGGTGCCCATTATTTATTCATGAATGGATGAAGAAAACATGATACATACAATGGAGTTTTACTAAGCCATAAAGAACAACAAAATTATGTTATTTTACAGGAAAATGAATGTAACTAGATAATACTATACTAAGCGGGATCGGCTAGTTTTAAAAAGTCAGGGGTCATATGTTTTCTCTCATATGTGGAAGCTAGAAAGAAAATAAGACACAAAGGGGACTTTGGATAAATACGGAGGGTACACAGTAGAACTGTGGGAGGAGATGGGGGGATGAAGGAGGAAGGAGAAAAAGGAAGACTTGATGAAGGAAACAGTACAAATGATGTTGTGTCCATATATGAAGGTATCACTACCAATCTCACTGACATGTACTGGGAAGGGAGTGGGGAGGATAAGAGGTAAACATACCAAGTGCTGTGTGCATGTATGTTTGTATCACTTTGAAACTCACCCTGATGTATAATTACAATGCATCACAAACTATATTTTTAAAATGTTTGCAAAAATTGCTCCAAAGTCAAATGCATTATTTTGCATCATTTATCATGATATAAATATGTTTTATGTTGTTTAAGCCATTGTGATTTCATAATGACACAAAAGTTCATTTTCACATTTATATGTAACATAGGGAAATGATATTTGACACCTCAATTAATTTGAAGTTGCCATGGCTTTATCTAGAGCAATAAAAATCCATTTTTTCCTTTGGTTTTGCAAAAGGAAAGGGTTGGATTGACAGACTTTGATTTTATTTTCCTCAAACGGTAAAGACAAGATATAAACAAGGCTCCCCTTTAAATGTTCAGCAGTTCTTGACCTCTTTCTAGTCCAATAAGTAAAATCTGGTTGCTTGTCAGTTCAATGTTTTATTAAAGGTCAGATTATGTTTTGTAATAAATCAATCTTAGGAAGGTATGATTTATAGAGGTTGAATTTTAGGGCAAATCTAGTTGTTAAACTAATTAGCAAAGAAACAAGAAATGTTTCCTTGGTGTTGGCATTATTCCATTATTTACTTGTTTTGCTTTTAAGTAAATATCTTGTTTTACTTCTGCACAGCCTATTCAACATGGTCTATCTTTCACTGTGTTTTTTTCCTCTTCACAGCCTCCTTCTGATGAACTCTGCTCATATCTTGAGGCTTGGTCGAAATGTCACTTCTTCTGTGGCCTCCTAAGAATAATGGCACTGTTTACTTAATACACACTAATAAGGTGTGTTATAATGGCTTCACATGGAAAACCTCATCCACTCCTAACTACAGTCTTATTAGATAGGTGCTATTTTGCACCTCCTTGTGAACTGAGAACAGAAGAGCTGGAGTACCTATCCAAAGCGACAGGTGACGTTCCCAAGAAGCTTAACTTTCACTTCTAAAACTGGGACAATCTCCTGATTAAAAAAAAAATCATAATAAAAAATTAAACAGGGGCAATCACAGGCAGAATGGTATACTGGCCCCTTAGAGTACATGAAGTTTGCCTGCAGTGAAGCCAGGATATTTCTCCCCACCGAAGGATGCTTCCTCCTACCTGGAACTAGACAGATGAGGAAGAATTAAAGCCAGGCTTTACTTATTTTAAAAACTCTTTTTTTCTGGGTTCCTAGGAAATGAGGAGACTATTAACATATGGTGCTGGCTTTGTACACTAGATGCATGTCTGACAAATGGTGAGTAAATTGTAGGCTTGTAGATTAAATCTTATTTCCATATGTGGAAGCGAGAATGAAAATAGGAAGTAAAGGGGACTTCAGTCAAATGAGGAGAGGAAAGAACCAGTGGAATGGTGAAAAGGGATTGGGGGAGGGAGTTGGTGAGGGAAAAAACAAGGATCTAAGGAGGGAATGGTTCAAACAAGGTGAAGGTTTTACTACCAATTTATCTAACATGTATGGGGAGATGAGAAAGGGAGAGTGGTGTGTGTGTTGGGGGGGGAGTTATACCGAGGGAAATACACCAAGTGCTGTGTGCACGTATGTTTGTATCGCATTGAATCACACCATGATGTATAATCACATTGCACTGGTAAAAGTATAAAAATAAAATAAAACAGCCCCATCACCACAAGGGTCCCTTCTGTTGCCCTTAGTCAGCCACAGTCTTCCCTTTCCTCGCTCCCATCCCAAACTGCTGGCATCCACTAATCTGTTCTCCAGTTCTGTAATTTTGTCATTTCAAGAATCTCATGTAGCTGATTACGGTGGCTCATTCTTTGAGCCAATTTACAAACCAGGTGGCAAGTTTGTCTTTTCAAAATTTAAAGTATCTAGCCTAAGTCAGGCACAATGATGCATAGCTGTAATCCCAGTACATGGGAGGCAGAGACAGAAGGATCACAGGTTCGTGGCCAGGCTCAGCAACTTAGTGAGAAACCTGTCTCGAAATAAAAAATAAAAGGGCTGGGAGTGTAGCTCAGAGGCAAAATGTCTCTTGGTTTCTATCTCCAATACCAAAAAATAAAAATGAAAAATTAATAAAAATTAAAAAGGGCTGGGATGTCCTTCAGAGGTAGAAAGGCCCTGGGTTCAATTCCCAGTGCGAGAAAATAATTTTATATAAATAGAATCATGCAGTATGTAACCTGTGGGGATTCTTTTTTCACTCAGCATTACTCCCCTGGGAGTCACCCATTCGCTGCATTTATCAGCAGTCCATTCCATTGCGTGGATGCACGGTTAATTCTTTAACCAGTCACCATTTGAAGGGCATCTGGGTTGTTCCAAGTTTGGTGTCATTGTGAAGGTTCATAAACCTTCCTGAACAGCTTTTTGTATCAACCTGACAAAGAAAGGAAATACACACATGTAGATTGTGGTAGGTAGAGAACCTGTCTGTCTCTGCAGGGGCTCAGCTTCCTTGGCACCTCAGACCAGGGGCCAGTTTTTCAGCCTTTATTTTCACCGAGATGAGTGAAAAAAGCGAAGTTATTAGAAAGTAGTCAATTTTAAGCCGGGCGTGGTGGCGCACGCTTGTAATCCCAGCATTCGGGAGGCTGAGACCGGAGGATCCGGGTTCGCGGCCAGCCTCAGCTACCTAGTGAGGCACTCCGCAACTTAGTGAGACTCGGTTTCAAAATAAAGAATAAAAAATAGGGCTGGGGGTGTAGCTCGGAGGTAGAATGCC
>PVLC010046337.1:0-11488 GCA_004027655.1 Graphiurus murinus | reverse complement strand
GGTGTAGCTTGGAGGTAGAATATCCCTGGGTTCAATCCCCACTACCAAAAAAATAAATAAATAAATAAGGGAACCAGGCATTTGGAAGGCTGAGACATGAGGATTTCAAGTTTGCTTTATTTTTGTCCAGAGCACTTACCACCATGAAGTATGCTATATATTTTACTTACTTTACCTGTCATTACTGATAAGAATGTAAGCTTTCTAAAGGTAGGAATTTGTTTCACTCATTGCTATATCCCCAGCATTTACAATTCCTTAAATATTTGTTGAATTACTAAATTTAAAACTAAATTTGGCATTTGGGAGGCTGAGACCAGAGGATCCGGGTTCGCAGCCAGCCTCAGCTACCTAGTGAGGCACTCCGCAACTTAGTGAGACTCAGTTTCAAAATAAAGAATTAAAAAAAAAAAAATAGGGCTGGAGGTGTAGCTCGGAGGTAGATGCCCATGAGTTCAACCCCCAGTACCACAAAAAAAAAAAAAAACTAAATTTGGTAGACTATCAATATCCAACAGTGTTTTACTTCATTTACCAACATGTAAGTATATATATATATATGTATAAAAGTTTACTTTCTTACCTATTTCACCATGCTTTGTAATGGGACCTGCATGGATTTTCAATATATCTAATCTTGCTTGTTCATTTGGTAAATCAATATCTGAAAATAAGAAATTATAAGAAGTTATTTAATGGTTCAGGTTTTTCCTTAAGTAAAGTGGGAATCAGGGGAGTAATACAAAGAGAAATAGACATAAAGCTAAAACATATAGCAGGTAAAGAATCTAAACTTACGTATTTTCCTGTCTAGTCTTCCCGGACGCAGCAAAGCAGGATCCAGAGTATCTGGTCTGTTTGTAGCCATGATCATTTTAACTCTATGCAGAGTATCAAATCCATCCATCTGATTCAGTAACTAAGAACATTAAAAATCACAGCTATATTACAAAATAGAACAAACGTCTTATATGATTATCAAATGTGTTGCCTACAGATAGATACGTGTGTAACCTTCAAAATGGTCATTTGATGAAATCCTACTTTTTTTCTTTCCTTTTAGAGCATATACCTTTTCATAGCTTTTACTAAATCTGAAGGCTTCCCTGTAACCAAGAATTATGAAAGTAAACTACATAGACCTGATTTCCAATGCCTCCAATTTTTTCATACAAAAACTAAGCCGGGAACTGGGCGTGGTGGCGCACGCTTGTAATCCCAGTACTTGGGAGGCTGAGACAGAGGATCCAGGTTTGAGGCCAGCCTCAGCTAGTTAGTGAGGCCCTCTGCAACTTAAAGAGACCCTGTTTCCAAATAAAGAATAAAAATGAGGGCTAGGGGTGTAGCTTGGAGGTAGAATATCTCTGGGTTCCATCCCCAGTAACCCCCCCAACCCCCCCAAAAAACTAAAACTAAGCCGGGTGTGGTGGTGCATGCTTGTAATCCCAGTACTTGGAAGGCAGAGACAGGAGGATCACAGGTTTACAGCCAACCTCAGCTACTTAGTGAGGACCTGTGCAACTTAGTGAGACCCTGTTTCAAAATGAAGAATAAAAAATAGGGCTGGGGTATAGCTCAGAGGTAGAATGCCCCTTGGTTCAATCCCTAGTACTGCAAAAAAAAAAAAAAAAAAAAAAAAAAAAAAAAAAAAAAAAAAAAAAAAAAAAAAAAAAAAAGTAATAAAATACTTATATGTCTGAGTCAGGCATGGTGGCAAACACTTGTAATCCCAGGACTTGGGAAACTGAGACAGGAGGATCGCAGGTTAGAGGAGGCCTCAGCAAGTAGTGAGGCTCTCAACCTCGCTAGATCTTGTTTCCAAATAAGAAATAAAACTGAGGTGGGGTGTAGCTTGAAGGTAGAATGCCTCTGGGTTCAATCTCCAGTATCACCAAAAAAAACGCTCATATGGCAGACACAACAATGTGACATGAGACCCAGATTCAAAGATTTTTCTATAAATTTGGTAATAAATCCATAAAGTATCTTTTCAAGTAATTCTACCTTTCATATACACAGAAATACTGAGAGATACCAAAATATTCCCTTTGTTTCCTAAAGTTTTCTTGAACAGATGTTGAAGACTTTACAGCATTTAAGATATAGGTGGCCTGACAAAATGTCTGCTAGCTGATATATTACAGAACATTATCAGGTATATTAGATCTGACAGGACATTATCAGTTCCATGATTAAAACTAGTATTTATGTTGTTTTTAAAATACCTAAATTTAGCCAGGTGTGATGGTGCACGCTTGTAATCCCAGTACTTGGGAATCTGAGACAGGAAGATGACAGGGTCACAGCCAGCCTCAGCTACTTAGTGAAGCCCTTTGCAACTTAGTGAGACCCTGTTTCAAACTAAAGAATAAATAGGGAGCAGGGCATGGTGGCGCACGCTTGTAAACCCAGCATTTGGGAGGCTGAGACGGGAGGATCTGGGTTCATGGCCAGCCTCAGCTACCTAGTGAGGCCCTCCGCAACTTAGTGAGACCCAGTTTCAAAATAAAGAATAAAAAATAGGGCTGGGGATATAGCTCGAAAGTAGAATGCCCCTGAGTTCAATCCCCAGTACTGCAAAAAAAAAAAAAAAAGAATAAATAGGGCTCGGAGGTAGAATGCCCCTGGGTTCCATACCCAGTAAAGTTTCTAAAAGATTTTATAATTTAATTTATAAATGCTATAATATCTTCTAAGTAGATCACTATAATTTATGAAAAGTAATCTTCAAATTCCCCTAATGAGAAAGAACTTGAAATTGCATTACCTATGCTACCTAGTTTTTATTTGCAGAAAGGAAAAAATGTACTTGGGATCTTGCCATCACTTTCACAGAATTTGGAGTGGGAGAAGGGGAATGTAGGGAAAGGCTCTATTCCATCCTCTACTTCAATTACCAAAATTATTTTAGTTGTATCTCAATTTCAGCAATAGAGCAAGATTGGAAAGAGTGATTTGTAGAGTGATCTGATACATAATTTTGACTTATGTCAATAGTGGAGATATATACTAAATGCAATTTTATAGATAACTGTTTTCTCTCCTCAAACATTTAATTTTTTTTTTTTTTTTTTTTTTGTACTGGGGATTGAACCCAGGAGCATTCTACCTCCAAGTTATACCCTCAGCCCTTTTTATTTTTTATTTTGAGACAGGGTCTTGCTAAACTGCTGAGGCTGACCTTGAACTTGTGATCCTCCTGCCTCAGCCTCCCAAGTACTTGGATTACAGACATGCTCCACCATGACTGGCTCATTTAACATTTTTTTTTAATGGAGAAAACATTTAGAATCTTTTTTTTCAACTTTTTTGAAATATACAACACATAATCGTTATCTATAGTTATCCTACTGTGAAAGAGCACAGCAAAACTATTTGCTCCTAATTGTAACTTAATACTCATTAATCAACCTTTCCCTGTCATTCCATCCTCACCTATTACTAGTCATTTTCTTATTTCAAAATACAAATGTGTTCATTCCTGTCAATATTTTCAAATTTCACTTTTAATTCTTCATTTAAACTGTTGTATATATTTTGATCTTCAAATACGCAATGTTCAGTTCTTCTTTTAATAAATAGAGACATTGATTTCTTTTCTTTTTTTTTTCTTTTGTTTTTTTGCGGTACTGGGGATTGAACTCAGGGGCATTCTACCTCCAAGCTATACCCTCAGCCCTATTTTTTATTCTTTATTTTGAAACAGGGTCTCACTAAGTTGTGGAGTGCCTCACTAGGTAGCTGAGGCTGGCCTCGAACCCAGATCCTCTAGTCTCAGCCTCTCAAATGCTGGGATTTACAAACGTGTGCCACCACGCCTGGCTCAAACATTGATTTCTTTATAAACCCTCTTTACCAAATATTACCTCCATTAAAGTCCTCTGAATTTCTCTGTCAGCTGAAGTACCTTCAGAAAACCGACGACCACCTAAAATAAAAGATTTGGAAATTTATATGCATTACTTGTTTCCTCTATAACCATCATCTTAGAAAACAGAATAGAGATAGAGTCTAGGGTTAAAAATATTAAGATGAAAATTAAATGTAAGAGTTGAACTCATAGAAATTATTTGGATATAATAGTTCTCATTTTGTCAATGTCAAAAGTTATTAAAATTAGTTAAATTTTCTAATCTTTTAAAAAGTGGCATCCAATTTCTTGTGCTATCTACTTCATACAAGTAATAATTACAGGTTAAGAAAGTGTAAAAATTTTTAGATTTTCTCTAAAACTTTCAAAAAATTTAGAATAAACTTTAAAAGGTGTGAGTCTTACCAATAGCATCTATTTCATCCATAAAAATGATGCATGGCTGATGGTCCCTGGCATAATTAAACATTTCTCTAATCAATCGAGCACTTTCACCAATGTACTTGTCTACAATAGAACTAGATACAACCTGAGTAAAGAAAAAAAATTAAGTTAAATATAAGGCAATTTAAATAAAATTGAATTTCAACCAGTAAAAAAATTCTTCTTTTTACCTTCAAGAAATTGCAGTCCAGTTGGCTAGCAACAGCTCGTGCCAAGAGTGTTTTTCCTGTGCCTAGAAATGACAAAAGAAGTCCTAATTAGATAGAAAATAAAATTTCTAAAGTCTTGAAGAGTGTTATCCTATGGCTAGTAAATTTTCCAAAAATAAAGCTAAATCCTAAATAGAATTTTCATATAAAATTTCTGTAGCACTTCTACAATATTAAAATCTTAAATTTTACTCAAACCATACCTTGTAATTTTATTTTTTCAAATCTTTTCCTTTTTGTGATACTGAGGGTTGAATCTAGGGGCATTCTACCTTTGGGCTCCAGCTCCCAGGTCTTTTTATTTCTTATTTTGAAACAGGGTCTTGTTAAGTTGCTGAGGCTGGCCTCAAACCTCTGATCCTCCTGTGTTAGCTTCCCAAGTACTAGGATTACAGGCATGTTCCACAGTGTCCACCTCTTTTAATTTTATTTGTAATTTATTTATTTATTTTGCGGTACTAGGGATTGAACTCAGGGGCGTTCTACCTCCAAGCTATACCCCCAGCCCTATTTTTTATTCTTTATTTTGAAACCAGGTCTCACTAAGTTGTGGAGTGCTTCACTAGGTAGCTGAGGCTGGCCTCGAACCCGGATCCTCCGGTCTTAGCCTCCCAAATGCTGGGATTACAAGTGGGCACCACCACGCCCAGCTTTTATTTGTAATTTATAAATAATAATTGTATATATTTAAAATGACACTGACACATGTATTCACTGTGGAATGACTAAATCAAGCCAATTAACATACCTATCACCTCATATACTTACTACTTTGTGATGAGAACATATAAGTCTATTCTTTTCACATAATTTTGAAATATCTACTGTATTACTTTAAAAAAAATGTACACTGGGCTGGGGAAAGTAGCTCAGTACTCAGTGGCAGAGCGCTTGTCTAGCTTGTGCAAGGTCCTGGTTGGATCCCAACACTAAAAAAATAAAAAAGAGCTGGGCGTGTTGGCGCACACTTGTAATCCCAGCATTTGGGAGGCTGAGACCAGAGGATCCGGGTTCTCGGCCAGCCTCAGCTTCCTAGTGAGACACTCCGCAACTTAGTGAGACCTTGTTTCAAAATAAAGAATAAAAAATAGGACTGGGGATGTAGCTCGGAGATAAGATGCCCCTGAGTTCAATCCCTAGTACCGCAAAATAAATAAATAAGTCCTTTTGAAATATATCAAACCTTGCTTAAAGAATGGAATGTGATAGAAACTTATACTACATTAAAATATATTGGTACCAGGGCATGGTGGCGCACGCTTATAATCCCAGTACTTGGGAGGCTGAGACAGGAGGATCGCAGGTTTGCAGCCAGCCTCAGCAACTTGTTAGGCCCTCTGCAACTTAGTGAGACCCTGTTTCAAAATAAAGAATAAAAATAGGGCTGGGAGTGTAGCTTGGAGGTAGAATGTCCCGGGGTTCAATCCCCAATACCATGCGCAAAAAAAAAAAAAAAAAAAAAAAAAAAAAAAAATATATATATATATATATATATATATATATATATGTCTATCCACTAAATGGATCTTATATCTATGCTTATTTGGAAACTATTGGTCAGTGAATTATACAAATCTTCTACATGTTGACATTTTCATTATACAATATTTAAAAAATAGATGTTAATAACTGCCCACTTCATCAGTGAGTATTAACATATTATAAAGGTATCAAACTTACAATTGTCAAACTTACAAGTTTTTGTAAGTTCTAACCTACAAGAGATAGCTCAAATTTTATCACTAGAAACAGATGTCAGCTTTTTGTGTGTGCATGTACGTGTATGTGTGCATGCGCCTGTGTGTGATGCTGAGGATCAGACCCAGGGCCCTATGCATGCTAGGCAAGTGCTCTACCACTGAGTTACATCCCAGCCATTCCACTGAATTCTTTAACATGACAGGTTCATTTTGGGAAAAATATGTGCAGATGACCAGTAACTGGCATCAGTAACCAGTAAGCAAATAACCAGTCCAAATGAACAATGAAATCGTCTCTTCAAGTAAAAATGAAATTCCAAGAAAAGCAGCTCATTCACCTGGCAACTCAAATGATTGTACAAGTGCTTTTCCTAAAGGCAACTATCCTTTTCAATATGCAGGAGAAGTATTTTGTATATACTTTCCATTTCATTACAGAGAACACAAAACATTTTTCAAAGATTAAGATTTAATAAAATTAAATTTTACTGTTCTACAAATTGGTGTATATATACTTACATACACACACACACGTACATGGCAGTCAAAACCACAATGAATATGAGTAGTTTCATGCCATTGACAACTGATTCATGCCATGGAGTTAAGCAATTTTGCCCATATTGCTTTTGTATTACCAGCACAGATATCAACATGATGAAGGAGCCAAATAACATATTAGAATCATGAAAGTAATCTCCCCCCACCCCCACAGTATTGGGTATGGAACCCAGGGCCTCATGAATGCTAGGCAAATGCTCTACCAGTCAGGTATATCCTTGGCCTATGAAAGTAGTTTCGACCTTGCAGATCCCATAAAAACATCTCAAGGACACCCGGATCTATAAGCCACATTTTGAGGAATATTGCACTAAAATCAAATGGCCTCATGATACATATACATATATATATACATATATATGTGCGCATATACACACATATATACCATATGATTATATATATATACATATGTATATGGTTAAATATACAAATTATGAAGCACAAATGTACTAAGCATGCCTGAGGGAGCAGTAGATATACATCTCTTATTCCATTTCTGCTCTGAATGGAGCAGAGGTTGGAAATGCCCACATTAAATTCTCATCTCATTTTTTATTCCTTAGTTCATTCACTGGTGGTATAGAAATGAATTAATACTAACCTGGTGGTCCATATAATAAACAGCCTTTTGGAGGTATTATTCCTACACGCTGGAATAATTCTGGGTTGGTAAGAGGTAATTCTATTACCTAGAAAAGAAGTTGCATGTTTCTTAAATAGTAAATATTTTAAAATATAAGTCTAATACCAAGAGTTAGGTGCATACATCATAATCCATCTAGATTTCCACCCTATGTAAAACGATTTATGCTAGAGGGTTTATTCAGGTGGATTTAAGATCTCTTAAACCTAAAAATTTTAAATAATGGCTATTTTAATAAGCTACATACTAGATTATACATATGTTTATGTGTTAAAACAGTGAAATAAACCAGATATGGCAGCAAATGCCTGTAATCACAGTACTTGGGAGGCTGAGGCAGGAGGATCTCAAGTTCCAAGCCAGCCTCAGCAATTTAGTGAGATCCTGTTTCAAAATAAAAATTTAAAAAAGGGCTAGGCCGGGCGTGACGGCGCACGCTTGTAATCCCAGCATTTGGGAGGCTGAGACCGGAGGATCCGGGTTCGTGGCCAGCCTCAGCTATTAGTGAGGCCCTCCGCAACTTAGGGAGACCCTGTTTCAAAATAAAGAATAAAAAATAGGGCTGGGGGTGTAGCTCAGAGGTAGAATGCCCCTGAGTTCAACACCCAGTACCACACACACACACAAAAAAGGGCTAGGAATATAGCTCGGAAGTAAAATATACCTGGGTTCAATACCTAATATCACAAGCATGTGTCTGCATACACACACAATAGTGAAATGAATGTACAAAGAAATAAGCATGGTCAAAGAAAAATTTGGTTTTGTAATTACCTGAAATGCATGTTCAAATGCTAATTCCTGTACCCCAACCCCAACCCCAATCTACTTCAGCAAAACCACTCAAAGGGCCTATTATTTTGGCAGAGACAGGTATTGAAACCAGCGCTTCACATATGCTCTCCCACTGAGCTACACCCCCAGTCCATAATCTGTATTTTTAATAACTGTTCCAGAAAATTTAATGTGCTAAAGTCTAAGAATTACTGGCTTAGGGCTTAAAACCAATAAATCCAATGATGTAAGACCTTCCAACTATTTCCATGCTTTTTTGTTTCTTTGTTACTAGGGATGGAACCCAGGGGCATTCTACTTCTGAGCTAGACCCCAGCCCTATTTTATTTTCTGTTTTGAAACAGTATCTCACAGAGTTGCTGAGGATCTTGCTAAATTACTGAGACTGGCCTCAAACGTATGATCTAGGATTATAGGCGTGAACTGCCACACCCCACTTCCATGCATTCTTAAAATACTTCCACCCTACTTTTGGTTTTTTGTTGTTTGTTTTTTTTGCCTGGGGATTGAACCCAGGGGCATTGTACACTCTCATCCTTTTTTTATTCTTTATTTTGGAACAGGGTCTCACTAAGGGGTAGAGAGCCTCATTAAGTAGCTGAGGCTAGCCTCAGATCTCAGCCTCCCAGGTCCCAGTCCACCTTACTTTTGGATGAAATCAATAGGACTATGTAATTTGTTTAACAGATAATTGTCAAGAAGCCAAGCTGTGTTGTGATGCAAAAAAATCCTGATTAGATTCTTCACCTAAAAGCTTAAAAGCCACTCCTACAATCAATATTTTTCCTAAATAGAGGTAAATAGCTTCTAAAAAATAAATTATGTAAAGCACAGGTAAGTTATTCTATGGTAAGAATGAGAAGATAGGGTTTATGGGAAGAAATAGTAACATGTTATCCAAATGTACTCCCATTCAAATACACTATTATGACAATTGAAAATACAGATGACAAGGATATCAGATTATATCAATTAATATCAATTAGCTTTAGCTTCCCTCCACTTTCTTTGTCTTAAAAAGAGTAGGATTTTTCTAACATCAAATTATCTTCAAATTAACAGATGCCAATAATTTTCTTTTTTTGCAGTACTGGGGATTGAACTCAGGGGTGTTCTACCTCTGAGCTATACCCCCAGCCCTATCTTTTATTCTTTATTTTGAAACCGAGTCTTACTAAGTTGCAGAGTGCCTCACTAGGTAGCTGAGGCTGGCCGTGAACCCGGATCCTCCGGTCTCAGCCTCCCGAATGCTGGGATTACAAGCGTGTGCCACCACGCCCGGCTAGATGCCAATAATTTTCATACCTGGAAATTTTGTATTAATCTCTCAACAAGAGTATTTTTTCTTTTCGTGGTATTGGGAATGGAACCCAGGGGCATTCTACCTCCAAGCTATACCCTCAGCCCTATTGTTTATTCTTTATTTGAAACAGGGTCTCATTAAGTTGTAGAGGGCCTCACAAGTTGCTGAGGCTAGCTGTAAACCCAGATCCTCTGGTCTAAGCCTCCCAAGCACTGGGATTACAAGCGTGAGCCACCACACACAGCTACAACAAGAATATTAAATGAGCCAGGCATGGTGGCACATACTTGTAATCCCAGTAATTTGGAGGCTAAAACAGGAAAACAGCAGGTTCATGGCCAGCCTCAGCTATTTAGTGAGGCCCTCCTCAACTTAGTGAGACCCTGTTTCAAAATAAAGAATAAAAAATAAGATTGGAGGTTGTAGCTCAGAAGTAGAATGCCCCTGAGTTCCATTCCCAGTACCACCAAAAAAAAAGAGAGAGCAAGCATTAAATTATTTAGTAACTACTATTTTGAGGGAAAATAAATTTTTTTTTTTTTTTTTTGGTGGTACTAGGTATTGAACCCAGGGGCATTCTACCTCTGAGCTATACCCCTAGTCCTATTTTATTATTTTATTTTGAAACAAGGTCTCACTAAGTTGTGCCTCACTAGGTAGCTGAGGCTGGCCACGAACCCAGATCCTCCTAAATACTGGGATTACAAGCATGCACCACCATGCCTGGCCCCAAAAGTAATTTTTCATCTTGCTTTTCCCTTCAGGCATTCTAAAACCAGAAATATTTACTAATAAGTCAGGAACCAAAGCATAAGATACTAACCTCTCTTAATTCCCGAATTTGTTCTGATAGCCCTCCAATCTCAGAATAAGAAACATTCCCAGGGTCTTCATGAGACATATTGTAAACCAGTGGATCCACCTCTCTTGGCAAATATCTAGAATGAAAAGTTATGTATTTTCCTTTCAAAAGATGTATTTTCTCTCAGGTTAAAGAAAAATGACTTGCTTAAACAAGCACCTATATGTGATTTTAAAGAGATGTTCAATTAGAAATTAGTAAGAGGTAAGAAGTATCAAAATATTAAATGATTTCAAGAAGCATGTATTTTGGAAAAAAATCTTCCCTCTGTAAAAACAAAAGGTAAATCAAATAGAATAAGAAACCCACCTCATGATGGTAAGTGTTGTCATATCCAAAGCAACTCTTGTTCCTGGCTTCAGCTTACTCTTGTCAAGCTAGTTTTATAAAACAAAAGGAATTACATAAACATTTAAAAGTCAGAATAATACTTTAAGAAGAGATAATACTTAGAAGCCAAATACCCATTTTTATCCTTCAAAAAGAACAGAAATGTTAGATTATAAACAATTATAAACTTCATGCCAGTAGAAGGGCTTATAAGAGTAATAAAATTATTTCCATCTGCCCCTTAAAGAACGTATTTTTAAGCTGGACATGGTGGTACACACTTATAATACCAGTACTTGGGAGGCTGATGCAGGAAGATTACAGGTTCGAAGCCAGCCTCAGCAACTTGTTGAAACTGTATTTCCAAACAAAAATGGGGTTGGAGGTGTAATTTGGAGGTAGAATACCCCTGAGCTCAATCCTCAGCAACACACACACACACACACACACACACACACACACACACACACACGAGAATATACGTTTGTCAATCTCAATGTGAAATCACTGACATATAAAATTTGAGAAACAAAGCCGGGCGTGGTGGCACACGCTTGTAATCCCAGCATTTGGGAGGCTGAGACCGGAGGATCCAGATTCGCCGCCAGCCTCAGCTACCTAATGAGGCACTCGGCAACTTAGTGAGACCCAGTTTCAAAATAAAGAATAAAAAATAGGGCTGGGGGTATAGCTCAAAGGTAGAACGTCCCTGAGTTCAAACCCCAGTACCGCAAAAAAAAAAAAAAAAAAAAATTGAGAAACAGCAATGG